>PVIU01008476.1:0-49674 GCA_004026605.1 Ondatra zibethicus
AGTGCTTACATTTTATATTGATGTAAATCAAGCACCACAAGTAGGTTATAAATTAGAAAGTTTAAGTGAAGTATATCTAAACCTTTATGATTCTGTCTAAGAGTCATAATTATATGCTATGTTCATGGTATTAATGGATTTAATAGAAACTCTCAAAATAGTTATTGATTTGAAATATGCAAAAAGAATTGTTTTATATATTGAAACTGCTGAATTTATACAAGATGACACAGAATTGACTTTATTATTTACTCAGTTACACAAAGTAGTTGGGACTAGGAATCATCCCATTTACAAAACACTCATCTGACCCAATACTTCCCTGCCTGGTCCTCTCTTACAAGGTATGAAGAAATTGATCAATTATTGATTGGAAATGTGCTGGAGTCCTCAAAATTTCATTAAAAACATCATGTCAATAGAAAAGGTTTAAAAAGATACTTTTCAAACCATGGCAACAAGTCAAGGAAATTATAGGGAATAGTCCTACCTGTTCTTTATATAACCAGTCACCACTACCTACAGGAAGTAATCCAAAGAGTACTCAAAGGAATGAAATCTGACAGATGGATGTGTTCCATTTTGTAGAATTTAGAAAATCTAAATATGTACTCCACACTAGGGATACCTAATCAGGTTTGCAATGGGCAACTGCTTTGAGTTTGGAAGATGTAGATTTGCTATTCACATATTTGCTAGCAGTTATGGACATCAAGGATATACCTGCACAAATACAGACAGACAATGGTGCAGCATATGTCTCTAAGAAAATGAAAGTGGGTTTTTTGGCTTATTATAGTGTTTAATTATCTCAGAACGAGAAATGACCAGGCTTGCTAAAAGATAGTGCAATTACATTTTTATTTATTATAAGGGACAAACTCACAAAACAGGAATAAGAAGTTCAAGTTTAGCTGTGTAGGGCAGAAACCACAGAGAGAGAGAGAGAGAGTACTCAAGAGGTTTATCATTTTCTAAGTGAATATTAATTTTGTTGCTATCCATCATTTCTCTTTTCCTGTGGAAACAAAAGTGAAACCCCTTCCACAATGGAGCACATCTCCTGGTTTCCATTGTGAAGTCAAAACATTCTTGAAATATAACAGTTGATTTAATTCAGAATTTTTTTTCTGTTATCCAATGTCTCTCTGCTGTTGTTGTTCCTTTCTCATTAGTATTAAGAAAAGTCTAGGTTAATAAAGCATTATTCAATCTATTTCTTAGGGTACTTTCCATCCATTTTGGTTTGTTTAGCATATCCTTTATAGTTCAATCTTACCTATCTATAACTGCCTGACCTGTAATATGTTTTAGATTATAATAAGCAAAAAAAAAATCATTTTCTTAGATACAAATGCTGCACCATCGTCTGTCTGTATTTGTGCAGGAATATCCATGATGGCCATAACTTCTAATAAATACATGATTAATGAGTCAGCCTTTTCTGAGCTCCAGGCAGTTGCCCATTGAAAACCTGAATAAGTATCTATAGTGTGGCACAGATATTTTAATTTTCCAAATTCTGTAAAGTGGAACACATCTTTCTGCCAGATCTCATTTCTTTGATTACTCTTTCAGTTACATCTAGTAGGCAATGGTATTTAGTTATAGAAAGAGCAAGCAGTACATCTCCTTATAATCTCCATAGTTTGTTGCCATGCAATAGGAAACTCTTTCTTTAAGCCTATGCTATTGACATGATGTTTTTCATGAAATTCTGAGGCCTTCAGCACACTTTGAAACAATAATTGATCGATTTCTGTTAGAGGACCTGACAGACCCATATAGGATTAGATGTGTGCTATGTATATAGGAAAAAGCCTATTCCTAATTATGTCTTGGACCTAAATGGATAATGAAGTCAGTTCTGTTTCATCTGGTATAAAATCACTGATTTCAATATGCAAGACAACTCTTTCTGCATATTATGAATCAGTAACTATATTGAGAGATTCTTTAAAATCCCTTAGGACCATAAGAATAGCATATAATTCTGCCTCCTGGACAGAATTATAAGGGCTTTGTTCCACCTTACTTAATTCTTCTGATTTGTAACCTGCCTTTCCTGATTTATTTGCATAAGTATAAAATTAATGGGCTCCAGTTATTGGCACATCACATGCAATGCAGGGAAGAATCCAAGTAGTTCTCCTTATAAGGTTAAGTCTATCACTTTTGAGATAATTTCTATAAATTTCTCCCCCAAAAAATAGCCCAAGCTCTTTGCCATGGTTCATTGTCTTCCCATAACTTTTTTTTATCTCATCAATAGTAAATAGCACTATAATATCTGCTGGGTCTATACTTGCTAATTGACAAAGTCTCAATTTACTTTTATACTTAATTCAGAGACTTTTTCCACATAAGTATTTAATTTGTTACTTGGTTTATGTGGTAAAAAGATCCATTATAAGATAATATCATCACTCTGCATTAAAATTCCTGTAGGAGAAATTCTGGAAGGCAATATGACTAGATTACAATTAAGATTTGGATTTAAACTATCCACATGTGCCTTCTGTAATTTCTCCTTAACAATTGTCAATTCCTTTTCCACTGCAGCTTTTAATTCACTGGGACACTTTGTCTTTGTCACCATCTAAGGTTTGGTTTAAATGAATTATTAGATTAGTGTTATCCCAAAAGCTGGTCATACACTAGAAATATCTCCTAACCATCTTTGAAAGTCATTAGGAGTTCACAATCGGTCTCTCCTAATTTGTGTTTTTTGTCTTCTAATTTTCTATAAACCTATTCTGTAACCTAGATAATTGACAGGATCTCCTCATTGAATCTATTCAGGAGTAATTTGTAATTCCCATTTAGGGACAACTTTCTTTATTTCTTCAAACATTCTTTCTAAAGTATCTGCATTTGAATCAGATAACAAAATGTCATCAATGTAATGATAGATTATAGATTTAGGAAATTGCTTACATAGTATTTCCAAAGGCTGACTGACAAAGTATTGGCATAGGGTGAGGCTATTGAGCATTCTCTGTGGGAGGATGGTCCATTGGTATCTCCTTTTAGGCTAATAATTATTATAAGTAGGCATTGTGAAGGCAAATTTTTCTCTGTCTTTTTCTTATGAAAGTATAGTGAAGAAACAATCCTTTAATTCAAAAACTATAAGAAGCCATCCTTTTGGTAACAGAGAAGACAGAGGAATTTAAGATTGTACGGGGTACGTAGTTTGAATAACCTTCTTGATAGCTCTAAGATCTGTCACCATTCCCCATTTTTCAGATTTTTTTTAACAACAAATATGGGAGAATTCCAAGGGCCGATAGATTTTTCAATATGGTGAGCATCCAGTTGCTCTTGTATTAGCTGTTCTAAAGCCTTCAGCTTTTCTTCTATTAAAGCCCACTGCTTAACAATTATGGTTTCTCAGTTAACCATTTTAAAGGTAGGACCATTAGTAAAGATGAAGGTTTGTCAATTGTTTTGTATTCTTGTACAGAATACAAAGCATGAATGGCTGGTAACCTTTGTCTATAATATTTCCTAACATCTTCTCCAGAAACATAAGTTTTTTGGTACTTCAGGAATGTTAATCTGGATATTCCATTGCTGCAATAGGTCATTACCCTATAGATTCACTGCAATATTAGCTACTTATGGCTTCTGTCTTCCTCTCTGTCCTTCTGGCCCTATGCATTCAATCCATATCGTGTTTTGTTTCAATTGAGATAGAATTCCAGTTCTTAGGAACTGAATATCTGCCTCTTGAATAAGCCAATTTGAATGCCAAAATTCTGAAGTAATGATACTTGCATCTGCACCTATGTCTATAAAGCCTTCAATAACAATGCCATTTATGTACACTTATATTTATATATACTGTATGTTTATATACTTTATATTTATATATTTATAAGTATTTATATATAAATTTTATATTTATATAATTATAAATTTATATACACTGAATATTTATATACATTTATATACAATCTTAGCTTTGGTCTTTGATCATTTATAGAAGTCTGCCAGAATATACATTTCATATATACATATACTGGAGTTTTTGATTCATCCTCTATGGTTTTTTTTTTGCAGTGGGCACTGAATTTTATAATTTTCCTGGTGAGACATGTTCTCTACAGTAACTAGGAATGATTGGACCATGTTCATTATAGGGGCCTGTGAGAGCCCCCCCAAGGACTTTTCCAATGGCATCAGGTTGCCTTGTCTGCCTTTTGTCGAAATACACTTATTGGTCCAATGTCAGCCTTTGCCACATCTCCTACATATACCTGAAGGCTAAGTCCTCCTATTCTTGCCATTCCCAGAGGAGATATTATTCTTAGGAACTCCTTGTCTACAATCCATTCTCAGATGTCCTATTATACCACAACTAAAACATTTGGCATTTTGGTGTCTCCTCATATCATTGGAAATTGCTTCTCCTACCCAAGCTTCAGTACTTCAAATGTCTCAACATTCACTATACGTAAGACCAATTCATCTATTGGTGCTGATCTGATCTTTAAAGGCCCAAAGATCGTTTTGCATTCTAAGTTGGCATTCTCAAAAGCCAAAGATTCTATTAGTACATGTCTAGCTTCTGGGTCTGTTACTCCTATTCATTCAGCCTTAGTTAATCTTTGTAAAAGTCACTAAAGAGTTCTCTCTGACCCTGTTTAGCCCCAATAAATGATTTAATTCTCTTTCCTAGTTCCTGTCTCCTTTCCAAAGCATTTAAAGCTGCTGTGCTACATAGGGTCAAGGTGTGTTCATCATAATGCGCCTGATCCTAAGGATCAGAGAGTAAAGTATTTTGCCCAGAATTCGATCTTGGAAAATCTCAAATTATTTTGCTTTTCCCTGTTGTTCTAAAATTTTTGCTTCTTCCCTCCAATAACATTTCCAAAGAAGCTATGGTTCATTTTCAAGGACAGCTGAGATTAATTGAAACCAATCTTGTGGGGTTGCATTATTGCTTGATAATAATATATTATTTTGACCATTTTCCTAATGAAGAATGAATGCATTCCATAAGAAACTATTGCTTGTTTAATTTCCTTTAGGTCAGTCATATATATGGGTTCCCATGTATATTCTATGACTACCTTAGGGTACTTGGTGCCAGATACTCTTTCTGAAGAGGTCACTGGATAGGCTCTGAGAACTCTGGATAAGCTATCCCAGAGTTTGGTACATACTAATGAGGCTAGATTCTGTCTTTGTACCTTTTTTTTTACTGACCATCAAATTCAATAAATTCCTCTGTCTTTTCAAATCTTTTTACCACTGCTTTTGTAAAGTTTGCTCTCCTGTCTTGTGTTCTGTTCTAATGCCCTCATTGAGAATTCCAAGGTGTGAAGTCAGTCCAGTAAAGAAAATGTCTCATCCTTGAACATAATTTTTATAGCATACATATTACCTTCGTGGAGAGACATTCTATTCATTAATCTATCATAGCTGTTCAACAGATTCTGATTAATACATACAACAGCATGAATTCTCTCAGACCATGTCTCAGTATCCTCTGTCACTGAGTAGGTTTTATTTATCAAATTGGTCACATCCTTCTCCAGATTGCTGAATTTCCCTTCAGGTTGTTGGTCATTATCAGTCTCTAAAAACTGTATTATTTCTAAAAGTGCCTCATTCTTGGTCCTATTATCAAACCATGTTTTTAAGGAGAAAATATGAAGGACAAAGCCAATCCCCAGAATCAAATAGAGGGATGTAGAAGGGAAATCACATAAACCTTGCATAATATCATACATGGTATAAGTAAAAAGCTGCTGAACTCTTGTATTATCAAGTTGTCTGTCATCTTGCCCTTTTAAATTATAAATTTATAATTTACCCTTTAGATTATAAATTATATTTTCAACTATAAATCTCACCTTTTATGAGTTAGATTAGGTGCAATAATTGTTACCAGCCAGTAGGTGTCATGGTGCAGTTGTAGCCATGTGGCCAGCTTGAACTTGGTTATAGTGTTAGATACTGAAAAATATGCTCAAATTAAAAACAGGTACTCAGTATAAATCACAGACTGTATACTCTGTGGAGGTCCCTGACTGGTCAGCAGCCATACAATTACAAGGACAGCAATGCCAAGAACACACCCAAGGAACCCTGCATCCTGCCTGAGCTTCCATGGTGTGAGGGAGAAGCTGGACCCATAAGCCAGCCATCCTGCCACCAGTCGTGCAGGTATCTGAGGACCCAGAGTGGCTCCGAGATGCTACCAAAGCTAGCAACTACTGAGGACCACCATGTGGTGATTCTGTACCCTAATGCACCACATGCAGCCTGACAGTGGCTGACTAAATCAGCAAAGGACCCGAGCCCCACATTGGACGCCAACATTTGAATTATCTCAGATTGAGAAATAAACTCACAAAATAGGAATGAGAAGTACAAGCTCAGCTATGTAGAGCAGGAACCACAGAGAGAGAGCAACTGGGCCATGCAGCATTTTTCTCCAGGTACCCAGAAAGCAATGCCCTAAAAGGTCCCAACTCTTAAAGATAATTGGCTGAGAAAGATTCCCCATCATCATAGTATTAAACATATTGCAGGTAGAACAACACAATCCTACAGGGCAGGCAGTTATAGAAAGATCAAACCTAAGCTGAGTAGTGATGGTGTGCCACCTTTAATTCCAGCACACAGGAAGCAGAGACAGGCAGAACTCTGAATTTGAGGCCATCCTGGTATACAGAACAAGTGCCAGGACAGGTTGAAAAGCTACACAGAGAAACCCAGTCTCAAAAAACCAACCAAACAACAAAGAAAGATCAGGTAGAACTCTAAAGATTATGTTAAATAAACATAAAGAGATGAGATGATAAAGACCACTAGAAATATATTGCATAATGATTTATTAACTTTGAATTTTATAAATGCTAATGAGAAAGGAATGACAACTCCCAGGAAACATTGGATAAAACTATGGAATTAAATCAGTCAGTATACTTTAAAGATATGTTGACCTCAGAATGAAAACCAGGACATGTGTTATGTTGGAGAAGGGGTTTTGCTTTTGCTTCCACAGGAGAAGAAACGTTATTATCAGAATTATTAAAGGTTTGATTTAAACAAGAGAGATATTTTAATTAGGAAAGATGGTAGCTTATCAAGCAGCATAGTCATTCAATCTAAATTAACCTATAAAACTAACAAATGTTCGTTTTTTGGTTTTTTTTTTTTTTAGATATAACTTTTGAAAAGGGAACCTCCCCAAATTTAGGGTTGGGGAAGAGTTTTCTTTCTGTCCTTTTGGGAGAATAAAAGTATCCAGCTAAGGAATCTGAAGAGCACTAGACATTTGAAGAAAAAAGATAAATATCCAGAAAAAGAAATCTCAAGAAGATGAATCAATTGACCTATTGGCATATCATATTTCCAACCAGATAGAACTTCATAAATCTCCCCAAATGTGTGTTTCTGCTATTCTCTACAGATTATAATGCAAATGGTCTTTTTGTAGTCCCAGTCCAATTAAAGATTAAAGCTGGCTTTTGAGTTGGAGTGTGACTCTCTCCTTCTCTAAACCCAAGCATATTTATTAAAGTAACACCCAAAATCTCTGTCTCATGTCAGAAGAATCACCTGATATGGCCCAGAAGAAAAACAAAAATTAAGGGTTATTTTATTGACACTAATTAAATAATCCTTTGATTTCATATTGACTCTTTAATAGCTTTTCTTGTAGCATAAACATCATCTCAAACATTATAAGGTTAATATATATATATGTATGTATTTAAAGTCTTTGTTATGATATTAATGGTCATATAGAATATTAAATAATTCTAGAAAAAGGCTTCATCTATCTTCCTGTATATGTTTTCAGGTTTGAGTCTCAGTTTTCTGCTATGAACCATGACCACAGCAACCTTTGAATTCTTCAAAAGGAGCATGAGACCCCACAGCGGTGATTCCCCTAGTACTACGATAACACTACTAAGCTGAAAAACTCCACCTAAAGATCGTCTTTTGGACTACAAACTGCACAGAATAACTTTGAGGTAGTTAGCTGAGATGATCCAGTCTAACCAGGACTTGACACAATCTCTGTACTCAGAGACTGGACATCAAATGATACAGCTACTTCTCCGGGAACTTCTCCCAGAATTTTGCCCAGAACTAAAGAGAAGGCATAAAGATTGTAAGAGCCAGAGTGATGGAGGATGGGCTCTCAATGCTGAGAGGTGAAGTTCCAACTCCCAATTAAGAAGTTGTCAGCAATAGTTACCAAATGGCAAACAGAAAACCAATATCTCCGGTCAAGTATCATTGGCATAGTAACCAAACTTCCGGGCAGGTCTCATGCCCAGGAATAGTTGGCCATCAGAAAATAAACCCAATGCTATTTTTTGTGGACTTTTTAACCTCATATTGCTGAGTGAGGGAAATTGTTGTCTTATTTGTCTTTTGCTGAATTATTTTGAATTCTATATTTTTGTTTTATGGGTTTGTTCTTAGTTTTGTGACTGTTTCTTATTACTTTGTTTGTTTTAAAGAAAAGAGATGGGGGAGAGAGAAAGCATTATATTAGGTAGGTAGGAAGGAAGGTAGAGATCTAGGAGGAATTGGAGAAAGGAAAAATATGATCAAACTATATTTGTGAAAAAATGTTTCCAAGAAACAAGAAAACTCCCTCACAAATGTAACTAGCTCCTTGGCTTTGGAGCTAAGTTGGCATATATAATATGGTGACATATATAATATATAATAGTTGGCATATATAATCAGGTGACAACCACAATTAGCCACCACAGCTGTGTACCACCACATACAGCAAGTAATGAATCATTACTGATAAAATTACTTTTCCTGGATATGTGACTCAAACATTTGTTATACTATATTGTCTTTCCATCATAGTCAGCTTCTTGTTCCAAACTGAACAATAAACTTATTTTATTCTTCACTAAAGTTCCATTTTGCATGCCTTATTTGATCTACTACATAAATGAGACTACTGGATTGCAAAATTGTATTTAGTGCATTCTTTGTGCTGGAAACTTAAGAATCATTTTTGTCTGTATCTCTGTTTCTCTCTCTTCCTCTCTTTTTTCCTTCCTTTCCTTTTTCCTCTTAGTTTTTCTCTTCCTCTATTCTCGTTGACTAATTTAGGTTTTGAAAATAATAGAAATATTAATTATTTGTATGCCAAATTATTTTTAATTCACTAATTAAAAGAAATTGTAATATTCAGTTTTTACTTCCCAAAGTTCTTGAAAATACATACAAAGCTGTATAAAATATGGATATTGTTTCCATACAATTTGATGAGTATTTTAATGTAATAACCTGCATAATTTCTCTAACTTTATATGTGCATAGTTTCTTATGATGTTTATTATTGATTTAAATTTCATTATAATGTAAAATATACATGTAAATCAGTCACACTTTCTCTATTAAAGAAAACTTATCTATATAACTGAGATTAACATTAGAGTATTAAACTATAATTCTTGTTTGGCTGTATTTTTCATTAATGTAATCATTAATATTCCAACAATTTATAGTCAAAATGATTGCTAAACTGTTATTTAAATTTGTTTTTCTTCACAAACGTTCAAATAGCTTCTAAAAAATATATTGGAATTTTACATAGAGAAATCTGAGGGAAATGCTTTCTGTACACTTTCACATATGTTTATAAGTCTCTTTTATAAATGTTAACTCAGAAAAAAAGCGATATACTTCTGCTTACTGTCTTACTGAATAAAATTGTATAGAATCAAACAGCATGTTTTCATTCAAGGTCTTTTTTACATCAAGCCAATATTCAGTAAAACTTTCAGGAATTTGTATGTTAAAACTTGAAATGGTACAAAGCATAAATAAATACACTGACACATCCCTTTCTTAATTGAAAATAGATTTTTCTCTCATATAATACATCCTGACTATAGTTTCTGATACCTTGCTTCCTCCAAGCTCCCTCTACTTCCTCTCTGTCCCAGATCCACTCCCCTTCCATTTTCCTTCAAAAGGAGAAGTCCTCCAAGACATAACCAAAAAGGACGAATCAGGTACAATAAAACAACATGAAAGTCCTCATATCCTGATGGACACGGTAAGCCAACAGGAGTAAAGGGGACCCAAGATCAGGCAAAAGAGTCAGAACCATACCTACTCTCACCATTATGAGTCCCACAGAAATACCAAGCTAACTAACAGCCAACGTATAGATAGAGGACATGGTACATTCCTGAGAATATAGAAAGCTGCATATGGTATGTAGAGTATGTAGAGTGATTTATAACAGAGTTTATTTCTGACTTGATATTTGAATCCTCAAGGCTATGAGAACATCACTTTTCGTGGTAAAGCAATAGCATACTTGACAGTTATCAGAAGGGATTTCTATGAGTTTTTCCAAATAAAAGAACAAATTCTTTGATCTTTAAGTGATTCCAAAAAAAAAAGTGTTGGGAGAATGAGTAGAAATGAAAGATAATTTTATTTTGAAAGATACTAATAACTGATGCAGAATTGATAATAATTAATTCTCTGTACTGTCTTGAATCAAAATTATAGAGTAGCAGACTTTGAACTTTAAGAATTTACATAATTATTCAACATTTTATTTTTCTGTTATGATTTCTGGTTGTGCAATATTTGTAATTACTAATACTAAGTGTATTGAGAAGTTTTCCTTGCATTTACTTGTTACACACATGTACTACTCAATTACAATATGCTTCCCATTGTTTTTCTGAATTGCATTTATAATGTGGAAATTCAAGAAGTTTTTGTGTGTTTTGGAGCCACGTCTTTTATCAGAAATCTGTTTTGCAAATATTTTCTCCCAATACAGCTTTTCACTTTTTTAACAATGTCTGTTGTGACTTGTTTTATAGTTTCTATAAAAGGCTGTTTTTTCCATAATAAGCCTGGAATCTTTTGCACAATATTAGCTGCTGTGTGGGTCTACTTCTTGTCTTCTGCTCCATCCATGTATTAATGTTCCTTTCCCTCGTGTAGTTTTGGTAAGTTGTGTTTGTTCTTTTGCTAATATTATCCACTTGCCTACTGTGTCGTAATGATAACTTTTAAATGAGATAATATT
This sequence comes from Ondatra zibethicus, assembly GCA_004026605.1. Lineage (NCBI taxonomy): Eukaryota > Metazoa > Chordata > Mammalia > Rodentia > Cricetidae > Ondatra > Ondatra zibethicus. The sequence continues at coordinate 11,057 of PVIU01008476.1, forward strand.
GTTTCTATATATTTAACTGTCTTTTGTTTGTAGCATGCTGGCAAATTTGGTTATTTTTGATGAACCATGATAGAATTGGATTTGATCCATAGGTCAAGATAGGAAGAACAAATAACCTAATATTAATAGACTTTAATTCATTACCATGAATAATCATTTCTTAACTATTTCTTTGGGTATTTTCAAAAGTATGCATGTAGTGGTTACAATACATTTGCACTCTTTATTTCTAACTCAGTTCTACTATGGTCTTTTATGATTCCTGCAACATTCCATGTTTTTCCTAGGTTATGATCTAGACAATATCTCAGTGGTAAAAGTCTTATTAGTGCTTGCAAATATTTTTAATATTGTTAAGATAAATTCTGAATTATATTGAGTTATTTTATAAGATACACAAAATTTCATTTTCTATGTTTTTTAACGTTTATAGTACAATAACACTAGAATTAGAAGATTAAAGTTGTTATGTATTTAATGTCAGGGCATATATTATTATTATAAGATCAATTGAGATCTTGAAAGACAGCATATAATGTTTCATTTGAATGCATTTTAGAAATATTTATTCTAATGTGTGTTAATGGAGTTCACAAGAAACACAGTAATAAAAATGTCAAAATGCCCTTTTAAGGTTTGGAGATAAAATAAAGGAGATGTGGTAAGATAAAGATGGCATATCAATAGTTGATATGGGAGGTGATGTGTGCTAAGAATATTTCTTATTGTCATTGGTTAATAACAAAGCTGTTTTGGGCCAATGGCTTAACAGAGTAATGTCAGGCTGAAAGAAATATATAGAGAGAGTGGGCAGAGTCATAGAGAAGCCATGTAGCACCACCAGATGGAACTTTACCTCGTAAGCCACAGCCATGTGGCAATACACAGATTAATGGAGATGGGTTAGTTTAGCATATAAGAGCTAGCTAAAAATATGTTTACACTATTGGCCAAAGAGTATTACAAATAATATAGTTTCTGGGTGATGTTTTGAGTCAAGGCAGTCGGGAAACAAACTAGCATCCTCTGCCAACAAACAGTTATGGGGAATTACAGAAAATACCCACTATAGTTTGAAAGTTATTTTGAAATCTATTCAGCAGTTCAAGAAACTCACAATATTAAAATGGTTATTCTCGTCAGGCTACTGAGGGCCATAGGAAAGTCATTTAAAGAACAAAAACATAACCAGGATCCATCTAGATGACCCCATTAGTCTTTTATAATGACAACTGAAGATTTCCTAATAATCCACCAACATTTTTTGGACTGTTAAATGTGCCCTTTCATGAAATCCTCTCCTCCTTTCATGTCAATTTGAATATATATTAAACTATTAAATACTAGCCTCTCATTTGCTCTTCTGAATGTCAGCTACAAGATCCTTAAATATTCAGAGGTCATTAATGTTAAAAGAAATAAGTTCTTATTGTCATTCTATTTGAGGCATATTTCTAAAAGTTGACTGCAAGATACTTAAATTTTCATGTGCCTTGCTTTGAAATGTATTTCACTTTTTTGTATTTTGTTCTTTCTTAAAGTCATACAAAAAACATTTTTTCCATATTTCGGATTTTACTATATATATTTTAACTGTTGAGAAACAGTTTAGAAATACTTACCCTGGTTTATAACTAGTGTGAATCTATTGTTTTAAAAGGGAGAATGAAGTTTATCATAACTGGAAGTCTTTAAAAGATGTATCATTAAAAACTACATACATAAATATGAATATAGAAAACAGACCTTTAAATTTCTTGTTTTACTAACATTAAATTCATTAAAACTTCACAATGATGAGATTACAAAATGCATAAAATCTTTTAAAAAACACAAAGAAACAAAAATATTCTCATTCCTTTCATGTAGACCAAGTAAGGAAACTGTTATTTCAGTGATTCTTCCTGTTTTAAAATAAAGACAAAAAGAATTTTTCAAAGAATATCTAGAAGTTCATAATGGAAGTGATGTTTTATTCAAACATCTCATTTTCTTTGTGATGTATTTGAGTATTGCTCATGTCATTAAGCTTGGCTTCTTTATTCAATTATCTTTTGGAGGAGAAGTGTTTGCCCAGCATTGGACTTGATCCCAGAATAGAAGGTGGCTAAAGTTACCCCTGACTAATGTGACTATTGTTGTCCTTAAAATAACCCTCAGAATACTATTTTTTCAAATTTATAGTTTTTCCCATTAATATTACAAGTTCTTTAGTACTGATATCAATACTTTTGTGGAATCATAATATAAACTCAGATTTATTGACTTTATAGGAATCAAGTATTGTATCATAAAATGTAATGACTTGTAAATTAGTATTTCCTTCTCAATTATTTTAGGAACTGTAACATTTTTCCATTTTCATGTTACTCACTTGGTATAATAGGTCATATTCTGTGCTCCCACAGGTATACATCAAACTTCAATCTTAAATATCTTCTTTCACGCTCTCTTCTCTACCTTTTCCCACCTTTCTTCTCTCAAACAGTCCTCTTTCACTGTCCATATCATTTTTGTGAAATAGATTATGTACATAAATGAAAACATATGCTAACACTACATGTTTTAATGATACCATACTATTAGAATAGGATAAAGTGCAAAATATTTCAATTTTTAAAAATATATGTCATAAGTATCAAAAATATTTAAGATTTTCTTTATTTTGTGGAAATAAATTAGTCATCAAAATAATAATTATTATGTATATGTCCTGTCTTTGTTATACTTTCTATTGCTGTGGAGAGACACCATGACCACGGCAACTCTTATAGAGGAAACACTTACTTAATTGGGCAGTTTACAGTTCAGAGGATCAGTCAATTATCATCGTGATAAAACATGGCAGCAACCAGACAGACATAGCGCTGGAGAGGTAGCTCCGAGTTTACATCTTGTGACAGCAACATAAAGTTGCCAATCTCACTAGGCATGTCTTATGCATATATGAAACCCCAAAGCCCACCTCTACACTGACACTCTCGTTCCAGCAATACCACACCTACCCCAACAAGGCCACACCTACCCCAACAAGGCCACACCTACCCCAACAAGGCCACACCTACCCCAACAAGGCCACACCTACCCCAACAAGGCCACACCTACCCCAACAAGGCCACACCTCCAAATAGTGTCACTCCCCTTGCATGTCATTTCTTACAAACAACCAAATGTACTATATTTTAAGTGGCATTAAAAGCTGATAGACATTTAGGCTGATTAATATCACCATGAAATCTTATTTCCCTGCAAAGAAAATCAAAGTTATAAAATTTTCTGACAATTGGCTTGGCTTGAATAAGTTATATTCAGTAAAGTAACCCAAACAAATATATTCCCTGTTATTTGCTGATCATTTTCTTTTCTTTTTGAAAGTGAGAAGACATAGCCTTTCATTTTGGTGAGGAGATAGAGGATCAGGGCTTCTATTATATAAATTAGGGAAGGCTGAGGAATGCTTGCAAAAGCTTTTCACAAAGAAGTGCTGGTAGATACTTTTGTTTTGGTGAGAACACAAACTCTGGTCTCTGCCCTCAGGTAGCTGTACTCTGTATCATCGCGGGGGCTGGTGGTATCATGCCTGTGGCCACATCAACCTCAATGTTGGGTGGAATCACGGAGGTCACTACCAGAGCAGCTACCAGGATGGGGTCTACTGTGCAGAGTTCTGCAGTGGCGTACTCTCTGAAGAAGGTTGTTATGCTGATACGGCTTGTGCGGTTGTGTCTGTCCCATCATTACTCGCAAGTGTATTTCTATCTCCTTGTGGACACAAGGTGTCCACACACCATGTCTGTCCTTCCTGTATGGCTCTGGTCAGGGTCACTCTCAGAGCCCAGCATCCTCTTCATCATCCTCCTCCTCCTTCAGGTCTTCCAGGATGAGATAGTCCAGGTCATCAAGGAGACCGCCTTGCCTTAGGCCTGTGGCCACTGTGGAACTGCTGCTGATGTAGGGGGTTGCTGGAGTGCAGCACTCTAGGGAGATGGTTCTGCTTATGGCTCTTGGTGTGGGCACAGGAAGTCCCAGGAACAGGGTGCTCTCTCTGATTGAGACAATCTGCAGCTGAGAAGGAGTGGGTGTGTGTGCGACTGTGATTCAGGACACGGTCCAGCATGAAGACAGGACCCGAGCAGGAAGCACAGGGAAGCAGCACCCATAACAGGTGATAGGGATCCCATCTGTGCCCAGCCACGGAAGTTGTGTTGACACTTTGGACAGCAGAACTCGGCAAACCCCACATCTTGTTGGTCTGTCACGCTTCTGACACTTGTGACACCTTGATACCTCCTGACTCTCTGACTTTGTGCGCATAAGTTGGAATACCTCTAGAAGTGTTGGGGGAGGATGTTTGTTCATTTCCTGGCTGCAAAATTATCACACAGAAATCTATATTAAATGCAATACTGTTTGGCCAATAGCTTAAGTATTTCTGGCTAACTCTTATATCTTAAACTAATCCATCTCCATTAATCTGTGCATCACTATGAGGTCGTGGCCTACAGGTAAAGTTTCTGTGGGCTCTGGTTGGGGTATCTGTCTGGGGCGGTCTACAGGGCTTCTCCCTGACTCCAACTACTCTCTCTCTCTCCGTCTTTGTTTGGATTTCACACCTGGCTTTATTCTATTAAGCCATTGGCCAAAAGCAGCTTTATACATTAACCAATAAAAGCAACACATATACAGAAAGACAACCCACACCATAGAAGCTAGGAAAATAGAGAGTTAGTAGAATAGAGAGAATATAAAAAATATGATCATGCTGGGATTGGGAATGTTTAGTAGGGAAGAGGTAGGGGTAAGGAAGATGAGTCTATGGGGAGAGTTAACAAAATCAACAAAATCAAGCCTTTTTTTATTAAAAGCCCTATGCAAACCTACCATCTTGCTACCACATTTAAAAATATACCTACTATTTAAGAAAGGCACCTTTTATTGGAGATGCCCTTCATGGCTGGGAAAAGCTGCTCCCAGAAGCTGCAGGTAATTGAACAAAAGGCTCCCTGTCGACACTGTATACACATTTATGAATTATTGATCAAGACATTCCCAGGTTCCCCCAAATGATATAGCCTCTTGTCATTCCTCTTGGTATCCCACTAAAATTAGATGATATGTTATTGCTTAAGACACTATAACTTCTATTTTTATAATATAGACAAGACAAGCTTAAATTGAGGTTAAACCTACCACGCTATTGACTGTCTCTAATATTTCAGAGGATACTGTGAAGACTTTTGGAAGACAACAATGATCTTGCCGAGATGTATATTTACAAGGCAAAGCTTCCAGATACAATGTGTCTACCTGTTCAAGAAGGGCAGTAGGTATGGAAATAACCAAATAATCTCTGATTTGTTTTACGTGTGTGCCACAGGAGTGAATCTATGCTTATGTGAAAATGAATAATGCTGTTTAACTAAATTGACATAATGTCAACCTGCCTTCTAAATATGATTACACATAAGCCTTATCATCATTGATGAAAAAATTATCTTTCCAGTGAACAATAGAGAATGAAGAAATATATGGCTGTACAAAGTACTGGAAATGGTCATGGGAATGAAGGAATGTATGGCCACATGAGGTACTGAGAATAGTGATAGGAATGAAGGAATGTATGACTGCATAATGTATTAAGAATAGTTATAGAAATGGAGGAATGTGTTGCTGCATGAGGTACTGAGAACAGTCATAGATAAGTTCTCAGTCCTAAACAATACTTTTTGACCATCTCTACATTTCGGGAACTACTGCAGAAAAGGGAATTAAAGAAAGTAAGAGATAGACAATATGAGAAAATTCTACACAATGTCATTTTGGAAGAAAGGCATGGCCAATGCAATCATAATCTCAGAGTATCTGCAGATTCATGCACAGGCTGTACAGAGAAATGGGCCATTAGATACCAGGCATAGACAGAGAAGGAACTTTGGACATTTTACTCCTCACTGAAAGTTATTTCTTATTGATAGATTAAAAAAACATTACCACCTTTATTTGTACTAACTGCTTTCTATTCTTGTCATTGCTATGACCAAAAGCAATTTATGGAGGAAAGTGTTTATTTTGCCTTATAGCTTACATGAAAGGAAGTCAGGGCCAGAACTGAAGAGACCATAGAAAAATGGTCCTTACTGGTTTGTTCTCCAAGGCTTGATCTGTTCGCCTTCTTACAGAACCCAGAACCACCTGCCCAGGCTTAGCACCACCCCCAGTTGGCAAAAAAATCTTACAAACTTGCCTACAGGCTATCTAATGGAGACCTCTAAATTGAGGTTCCTCTTCCCAGAAAATTGTAGCTTGCATAAAGTTAACAAAAAAAATTAATCAGCAAAGTTGTGACTCCACTGGTGGCACAAGCACAGTTTAATGGACACTTTCCTTCCAATTCACACAGATTCATGATTAAGTATTTGTTAAGGTCCCATTTATCTATTTGAAGAAACTGGTATTGAACCCAGGACATCACACATAGTAGGAGATGTCCTATCACCGAACCACATTTCGGTTTAATTGTCTTGATCAGAACCTTGCCCAATGAAAAAAAATGATTTAAATTCCTGACATTTTGCTTCCAATTTTGTATACTTTCCTCCCCGAAGCACGTGGTTTTACAGGAAAAAAATTTTCTGATGAGATATATTGACCTGGAGTATTTAACAAAATAAAATATATAATACATTTCTCCTCACCAACTATAATGATGATTGCTGTGACACTATTAATTATAAAAAAATTGTAAGAGTAAGCATAGAGCACATGTCCTGTGATACTCTAATGTCAATAATTTTAATTATTGTCCTCTATATCTTCTTTATATAAAGTTCCCTTTCTGCTACTTCTAACAAAATTCTTCATAAGGAATTTGGGATGTGATCTAGAGTGACGTTTGCGTCAGTGAATGGTATTGACCTACAGAGCTGCAGCAAGACAGCAAATGCATATGGGTGAAATAATAAGCTGTATGAACTTGGAAGTTAACTGGAAGTTTTTCCAGAAACCTTTTTCTGCAATATGTTTTTGGGGTTTGAAAAGACATTCAATTATAGAAACTTAGCAAATGTTTAATGAGTGAAAAGATAAAAGTGAGTGTCAATTTGAAACAATGAACATAATTAGATTCTTAAGGTTGGGCTAATTGAATTTCCTTGGGCTATTAAAAAGAATCAGAATTCGGGAAATCAGAGGTTCAGTTCAAATTTAACTCATGTTCAGTTCATAAGGCATTTGCTGCCTCAAGTCACTTTCCTCCGGAAGCCATTTTTCAAAAGTGAACAATGGAGAAAACAGATTTGAATATGAATTAATTCAAAATGTGTTACCTATAAGTATATATGTATTTCAACTTAATTGCTTACTTGAATATAAACATTATTGAAATTACAATCTGCTACAAAACAATTTAACAAAGTGCTGCAGTAGTATATATGCAGTCCCAGCTCTATATACTGGTAACAATCAGTGTGTATTGAAAATATTTAAAAGACCAACCAACCAACTATATTAGCTATATAATATTGTCTATAGATATTATAAATGTAAATCTGAAAGTTCTAAGCATGGCATAATTGATGGTAACATCATTTGAATTAAAATTAATAGTAGGGTTTTCTTTGTGTTTGTTTGTTGCTGTTAGACACCTGGGCTTTTGCAAGCTGTGATAACAAAACAAATTAACTATCAGCACAAGAAAATGAAAACTACTGAAAATGACTGAAAAGTTGTGAATGTTACGCACGCACTTATCTTTACATGTTTTGGTATAATGCTATAAAATATATATTGGGAAACAATTGTGTACTTTGAGCATACATCCATTTACAAAATGCTATGAATTATTGCAATTTTGGAAAGATAAATCCATAGATAGTGTGTACCTTTGTTCATGGCTGAAAACTAATAATGTTTTAATAAAGATTCAAAAAGAATCTCAACTCAGGGAAAAAAATGAATGACTTTGTCTGAAAATGTTATACAGCTAAATTTTTCTTGTCTTTCTAGTGAGACAGTTAAAAAGATTCAAACATAGAATTAAAGGTTATACTATAAATCAATAAATTTGGTTTCAATTATTAAAAGAAATGTACACAATTTACCCATAATCAAAGGTCTCCAATAACAGAATCCAAAGGCTACAGAATTAGCAATACTACCAAAGTACATAGAGCAGAATTTGTTCAAGGAAATATGTTTATCCTCTTAGTGAGGATAGGGCTCATCCCAAAAAGGTCTGTGGATTTCAGGAGCATGACTTTTGGCATTTTTATTTTGGGAAAGTGGCATCACTGGACTCACTTTGGGTCAGAAATTTTGTCAACTGACCTATGGTTCAAATTCAAACTTGTGATTATCAGATGGACCATATCATATATTCCAAGCTGCTCTTAATTACCTGGATTTAAGTATAGTGAAGACAAGGTGGTATGTTCAAAGAGTTAGCTATACTCTCATGGTGTGTATAGTAATCTCACTGTTCCAGAATGGTATAAATTCAAATCGTGCAAGTTAATGATCTATACATATTTATAATATGCAAGCTGTGAACTATCTGGCCTTTAGCATCCAATATCTTTGGAGACAATGGTAGGCCTAAGGCTAATAAAATGAAAATATGTAAGCATCTATATTTAAGAAAAATTAACACTTTTTCTCTAAGTAATGATTTTAGCAAACAGAAATAAAGGCAATAAGATGAATTCATTATCAAAAACTTTACAAAATAAATTAATTAAAATATAAGAAGGATTTTTTAAAAAATTCAAAATCAACTAAAAAATATATTATCAAATATCACAATCTAATCTTTGATTATTCATGTTATTGACTTGGGATTTGCATGAAGTTTTTAAATTACTATAATTTATCAAGTTGTTAAACTTTAATTAATTTACTTATTTTAAATAATTCCGTTGTAAAGAACTTGCAAATAAAAATTATTCAGAGATTAGCTAGACAAATTAAGACATCAATTTTTATGTTTTATTTTATTTCATAATTATGGGGTTTATGTACCATATGTATACAGTATTCAAAGATATCAGAAAAGATCATGAGATCATCTGAAACTAGAGTTACAGATAGTTGTGAACCACCATGCTGGTGCTGGAAATTGAGTCCAGAACTTAGGAAAGAGCACTCAGTGCTCTTAATTGCTGAACCATGTCTCTGTCACCGCTATCACCCCAACTAAGAAACTTAATCAATATCTAATTAGTCAAATGTGATTGTTTACTTTCTCACTTCAATGAATTATTTTGAGAAAATTAAATAATAAGAAAAATAAGAATAATAAGGTAGTGTAAACTTAAATAGGTTATCAAAAGGGAAACAGTTCTAATAACTGTGAAACTAACCACATAGTTGGCTTTCCTCGCTATTCTGTTACACTACCTAAGTCAGACCCTGAATTGGGGACCATAAATGATAAGAGGGAGTCAATGGGGGCTCTAATTTCAGAAATATACATATATTAATAAACTTCCTTGCAATGTTTGGTAAGAGTGTATGTAAGCCTGTGTTTGCCTGGGACAATTCCTTTGCTCTATCAGAGTAATTAATAAGGTTTTACAGGGCCCAAATTTTTTCTTAAATTTTCTGAGTTTGAAAAGGAAACTGCTAACATATTTCATGAGAAAAAAGTAATTGTATTTTTCTCCTAAAAGCTTTTACTTCAACTGAAGAAAGAGATAAAACCTAAGTTCAAATTGAAGTTCATATGTAGCACCTTTATTTTATTATTTATGAAATTACCACTATAATTTTTTATATTGTGAAAGTACAATAAGTTATATAGATTACTTTATATACATGTAGGAAAAATTATTCAGTGATACTGTGGGCAATATTGGTCACTCTTGAACATCTTTCTTATACATCTTATACATGAAGGCAGCCCTCACTAACACACCTTCTTATTTTTAATTAGTGATAAAATAAGTAGCACATATGTAATTACAGAACAAAGTTCATGAAAGAGAGAAGCATCACCATTTCAGTAATTAAACACTATCACACTAAGAAAGTATGAATTTATATCACTAATTAATTGTATCATTTAAGGGTAATTGACAAGTTGTGTGTGTACATGTATGTGTGTATGCATGTATGCCTACATCAGCAATCTTTATGTTATTATGTTCCAATTTGTTCTTATGGTCTGGATGCTTTTGTACAGAAGGATACTGTCAGAAACACAGAAAAACTCAAACTTTTTATTCCGGGACACAGGTTTATGTTGCTTTTTATACAGAACAAAAAGGAAACTAGAAAAGATTTTACCTGAAAGAAGTAAACAAGTCATGTTAAATATTTAACTATATGATATGTGTTAGTATAATCTTTTTGTACATTGTGTGAAGCTATGGTATGTCCTTCCTCAATTGCCTAAGGCACCTTCTGATTGGTTTAATAAAAAACTGAATGGCCAGTAGCTAGGCAGAAAGAAGATAGATGAGACTTCCAGGAAGAGATAGGAACTTTGGGAAAGAATATGAGGTAAGGGATTTGCCAATCAGACATGGAGGAAGTTGGAAATATAGTACTGAGGAGGGGTAACAAACCATGTGACAGAATGTAGAATAATATAAATTGGTTCATTTTAGTTTTAAGACTAGTTGGGAACAAGCTTAAGCAATGGCAAAGCTTTCATAATTAATAAAAAGTCTTCATGTTATTATTTAGCAACTAGTAGCCCAAGGGAAGATCCACTACAGATATGCTGAAGAAGAAAGCTAGTCATTAGCATTTCTATAGGTGCAGGGATCCTTTGTATCCTCACAACATCTATATAGATGTCTAGCAAATTCCCAAGTTATTCAAGTGGTGTATTTTCAAGTTAAGTTCTAAGCAATACAAAGAAAATGTTTAGAGATCCATGCCAGGATGTCCTGGGGTGTAATTTTGAACTCCTGCAATTATCTTTCTTAGATCAGAAACTAAACAGATTATTGTATTATGCACATCTACAAACACATTTATCTATTGTATTGAAGTACTACTAGTAGAAAGCACTCACCAGTTGTTTTTTTCTTGTTCATAGCTACACAGCATCCATCTTTCTAAAGATGATATTCATTTTTTTATTTTACTAAGTTAAGATTTTCATTTAACAGAGTCTTTATTTTAACACACTATATATTTTATACACATATATACATAAATACATATCCTATATGTATTTAGGGGTGTTATCCTGATAAATTAATATAAACATAATATCTCTTAATTAATACCTGAAGTGCTTCAATAATTGTTTAAATTTTCACTTTATTATTAAAAATTAAATATTTCTATTGAAGTGTTCTACCTTTATATTTGCTTTTCATTGCTACTAATAATCATAACAGGACTAGAACAAATAAGAAAAATGTAGCAATAAATGGGAACTAAATTGCAAATGGGAAAGAACTGGGTTTGCAACTCTTCCAAAGTTGAAAATTCACATTTCAAAGGAGGAACAAGAATTAGCTAGCATGGACCAGCAGACACAGTGCAGACCCCTTGAGATTAGGATTTTATGCTATTCCATTGGAGGAATGAGGGATTGAGTTTTAGGATTCAGAAGCACTTCATCAAAGAAGGAAAATAATAGGTTGGCTCTCTCCTACTATGGTTTTCAGAAGCCAAGAGAGATGAAATTGACCACATTGACCAAAATGGAAGTACCAAAGTTGCATTAAGACAAAATGTCAGATGGGGTTAAAACAATTCAGAAAACTGATCTTGCAGGAAGAAATATCATGCCTGAGATAGTGCAACTCACAAATTCCCAGACACATACCCATTTGCTAAAACCACCAAGAAAATTATGTTAATAGGGACACACATTAGTTCAGTGGTGAATATCGTCTGCAGACAGGTTTCATGATGGCAAAGGTGATAGTAGAGCTTACTAACAGAATGGTTTGATAAAGAGTCAAGACTGAGACACTTTTAGAAATGATAGTCTTTACAGACTAATAGTGAAAAGCTAGCTGAAAGAAATTACCATTGAAAATCAAAACATAGCTGAAAAAATAATATTGAAAAGGATAACATTAATTTTACAGACAAAATTCAATCCATATCAATAGGATATGAAACCTTATAAAAGGGTACTGAGAAATTATTTTAAAGGATTCATACTGTTGAAATTGGCAATCAAAATCTGTTAAAACAGTTATGATAAGTTAACAGATAGTTTCTCTATAGCAAGGTGATTTGCATGTCTTCAAAATAATATCCATGGATAAGAAGTTATCATTAATGGAAAAATTTAGCACCTTGAAATCATATGTGCAGAACAAGTACCAGAAGTTATTTGATTTGATGAAATCATTAGAAATATTTACAGGTCAAGAGATTCAGGTTTTACAAAAGACAGTGGTAAAAGATTTGAAATAATTTAGGAAAGTATCAGAAAGTATCAGGAGAGGCAGTATAAGCAAAGGATTTAGCATCACCAGTACCACTGAGAGTTAGAGGTGACTTACCAAAATTTTTAGTTAACTATTCCATTATTGCCTATGAAAAACCAGCAAATACACAATGCACAAATGTGGTGTGGAACAATGGTCTGTATTCTGTCAATTATATTTTAAATAAATGCTGATTGGCCAGTAGCCAGGCAGGAAGTATAGGCGGAACAACAAGACAGGAAGTAGAGGTGGGTCAATGAGTACTGGAGAATTCTGGGAAGAAGGAAGTCCTAGTCTGCAATCGTGATCCAGCCACAGAAGAAGCAAGATGTGATTGCCCTTGCAAATAAGGTACTGAGCCACGTGACTAACATAGACAAGAATACTGGGCTAATATAAGTTATAAGAGTTAGCAAGGAGTCTGTGCTACTGGGTCAATCTGTTTATAACAACTGTAGACTTCTGTGTGATTTCTTTTGGACTTAACAACTGCAGGAACCGGGCAGGACAGAAACCCTGACAACACAAATGGATACAAAGAATGTAAATGGAAACCTATAGGGATGAAAGATCATCCTTAGAAACTAAGCAAGCAATTGCATCTTATTGTTAGGGAAACTGTAAGAATGTGGGCTTCAAACATTATGGCTACACCACATGGTTGGCTTTAATTAGCCTCAGGGGTCCTAGAAGATGAACCACAATTGCAGTGGAAATGTTATTGGAGAGAGAGGCTAAAGCCTTAGAACAAAAAAGAACAGTCAAATGACTTGAACCATCCCAAGATCAAATTCTTGGCAAGGGCTGTTATGCTAATCCTCATTATAATGAATAAATCTTGTCCCTAAGCTATACAGCAGCCTTAAATGCTTGGGACAGGATTCAAGAACTAGGAAGAATAATTGAATCATATACTGGGTTTAAACAAGGCCAAAGAGGAACCTGTAGTGACCTTTTACAAATATTAACTAAAGCTGTACAAATAGAAGTAACAGATCTAGAAGCTAGATGTATACTTATTGAATCTCTGACATTTGAAAATGCTGCATTTAGAATGAAAAAAGATACATGGACCTTTAAAGGTTAGATCTGCACCAATGGACGAATGGATTCTACGTACAGTAATTGTTGAGGCATTTGGCTATAATACTGAGGCTTGGTTAGCAGAAGCAATTTTCAAAGGTATGAAGAGACATCAGAGTGCCAAATGTTTTAATTGTGTTAGAATAGTTCATCTGAAAAGGGATTATAGATAACACATTCCTAGAAATAATGTCTATTCTGGGAATGATGAAAATAGAAGGTCTCAATCTTCTGGATTATGTAGAAGATGTGTCAAAGGCAAAGAGGCAGATATTCAGTTCTCTGGGTTGAAACCCTATCTCAAGTAAAACAAAACATGAGATGGGTTGAATACATAGGGCCAGAAGGACAGAGAGGAAGGCTGAGTCTACCTGTTGTTAATATAGTAGTAAATCTATGAAGTCATGATCTGATGTTGCAATGGGATACCCAGATTAATTTCTGCAATCACAGAAATGGAACATAAACTCATGTTTCTGAGAAGTATATTATAAGGTAGCATAAGATACAGTCACCAGCCATTCAGGCTATACAAAAACACAAAACAACTAGTGAATCTTCTGAGATACCAATGGCCCTACCTTTAAAATGGTTAACTGAGAAAACAATATGGGTTAAACAATGACCTTTAACAGAAGAGAAACTGTAGGCTTTAGAACAGTTGGTACAGGAACAACTAGATGCTCAATATATTGAAGAATCAACTAGCCCTTGGAATTCTCCTGTATTTGTTGTTAAAAAGAAATCTGGAAAGTGGAGAACAATGACAGATCTGTCAATAAGGTAATTCAACCTATGGATCCTCTACAATCTGGAATTGCTTTGCCTTCCCTATTACCTAAAGGATGGTCTCTTATAATTATTGTTTTAAAAGATTGTTTCTTCACTATACCTTTACTAGAAAAGGACAGAGAAAAAATTGCCTTCACATTATTATAATAATTCTCAGTCTACTAGGAAATATCAGTGGACCGTCCTCCCACAGGGAATGCTCAATAGCCTCACCCTGTGCCAATATTTAGAAGTCAGCTGTTGAAAATAATACATAAACAATTTCCTAAAAGTGTAATTTATCATTACATAGATGACATTTTGCTATCTGATATATATATGTAGATACTTTAGAAAGAATGTTTGAAGAAATAAAGTTTTGCCTAAATGGGGATTACAAATTGCTCCAGAAAAAAATACAAATAGGAGATTATATCAATTTCCTAGCTTATAAAATAGGTTTACAGAAAATTAAAACACAAAAAGAGCAAATTAGGAGAGACTGATGTGGACACTTAATGACTTTCAAAGATTTCTAGAAGACATTTCCAATCTATGACTCACTGTTGGGATAACATCTGACCTAATAATTTATTTAAATAAAACCTTAGGTGATGACAAAGACTTAAATAGTTCCAGGGAATTAACAGCTGAAGCTTAGAAAGAATTTCTTTGATAGAAGAGAAATTACAGAAGGCACATGTTGTTTGGGTGGATCTGAAACTTAACTGCTTTCTAATCATATTGCTCTCCAGAATTTTCCCTATAGGAATTTTAATGCAGAATGACAATATTACTTAGAATGGATCTTTTTACCACATACACCAAATAAAAATTTAAAATTCATGTGGAAAAGTTCTCTGAATTAATTATAAAAAGAAATTTGATGCTTCATCAATTAGCGGAATAGACCCAACAGAGAATATATTGTCTATAACTAATGATAAAATTAAAAAATTATGGGAACACAATTAATTCTGGAAAAAAGATTAGTAGCAGTTATCTCAAAAGTGATAAAATTAACCTCATAAAAAAGAGCTACTTTGATCCTTCCCTGCAATGTATATGACACACCGATAACTAGAGGTCATACATTCTATACTGATGCAAATCAGGAAAGGAGGTTACAAATCAGAAGATGTAAGTAAAGTGGAACAAAGCCCTTATAATTCTGTCCATAGGCAGAAGGCAGAATTATATGCTATTCTAATGGTACTAAAAGATTTTAAAGAACCTCTCAATATAGTTACTGATTAACAATATGCAGAAAGAGTTGTTCTGCATGTTGAAACCACTGAATTTATACCAGATGATACAGAATTGACTTCATTATTCATTCAGGTTGAAGATACAATCAGGAAAAGACACACAGCATCTGATCCCATATGGGTCTGCCAGGTTCTCTAGCACAAGGTAATTTAAAATGCAGATTTTAGTTTTTACAGGATCCCATAGATATAATATCATCCCCATGATGGCTGGAGGTAATTCTAGAAGATGGCATTCCCTCTCCCAACAAAGTTTGTCCTCAGGATTAGGAAAATCTATTAGGGGTTTATCACAGTGGTACAGGGTTGGGAGTTGGTACAGAAATTATATAGTCTCAGGGATCTCCTTTATAAAAAAGGAATTGGATAGTAGGTAGATTAGTGTGAGCTCACTCACACTAATAGTAATAGTAATAGAGTGAATATTGATACAAATTCAAATTATATTTGTTATATTTAATATGATCCTATTTCTCTTTACAATATTTTTGTACCTATGCATAGTTATTTTGTCATATTACATGCATGCATGTATGCATGTTTCTACCTCCGTTTAAGATATTTTTTATATTGATGCAATTTTAGGATGTATTTATCATATTAGACTATACATTTCTACCTCTGATCAAGCATGCATGACCCCTGGGCTGCTGGATTCGGTTCCTGTTCCCCACTCATGTAGAGGACTGGTCATCTGTGAGTCTACCCCTAAATAAAGAAACCTTTACTATACTCCATTCTGAGCTAGTGTGGGACTATTGTAATTAACAACAGGCCTCTCCTTCTGTGGGACTTGAAAGAGCTGTCCCTGAGGTCATAAGGGCACAAAAATTGTTCCTGTCCCTCACCAGCTCCAGCACTAGGGAGAATGGCACCTGCACCCTGACTGAGTAACACAGTAGAGTTGGCCCTGGTGGTGTAGGTGCAGGTGATTCAGCTCTGAGGGCATGAAATAAGGAGAACTGCTCCTGCTCCTTGATCCTTGCTGCATAGTGTGAAATAGCCAGACAATGCCATAGAGCTTGCCCTGCTGTTGAAGACAGGGGAGAGATGGTGGACTGACCAATACTGCAACTACCCATGTCCAGAACAAGAATATGAATTGGCCACCCCAATATCCACCCTATCTGTGATCTGCTGGAACATGTGAACTAGCCCGTCCTGTAAATCCAAAGCTGCAGGATCTCCATGACACAGGTTATCCAAGAGGAGTCCTATTGAGGGCCCAGCATTGATGGTATAGCAGAAACCAGATGCCATGAACCGAACCAATGAAAATTTACAATGAAGAGTTGCAAGTAGGATGTATGGACTAAGGGTGCTCTGTATGATTAACTGTGTCACACTGCAACTCCCAAAATGAGATTTTTCTCTTTCTTTCTCTCTCTTTTCTTTTCTCTTAAATTTTATTTTGCTTTATTTGGAATGACAGATGTCGTAGGGGCAGAGGAAAGTTACAAAAGGGCTGGGATATATGAATGGTATCAAGATGAAAGATGTGAAAAACACAAAGAACAAATAAATGATAGAAAAGAAGACTATTAGATGTAAATCATTATCATATCTGTTGTCTATCCACTGTCAAATAAATAAAACCTACAACACAAAGTCGTGTCAATATCTGACACATCACAATACAAAATATAGTAAAACAAAAAGATGAAATAATTTAAACTTTCATATGATTTTTGTATTGCATATATTCTGAGAATCTCCTTCAAAATCCATGGTATGTACACATATGTAGGTTTTATTGTTACTAGGAAAATTAATTCTATACATGGAAAAACACTGGAGATATTTGCACTCATTTGTTTACAGAGAAAGAAATTAAAGAAACTGGTGTTCTCCATCTAATAAGCAATTAAAAGTTGTCAGAAACAGATAAACTAGAAAATTGTTAACTTGTAAAGCCCACCATCTGTAACAGTGTTAACAAGATCATCATAAGTAACAGAAACCTGGTGTTGAAAGACAAATAGCACATGAACTTACTCATAGGAGAAATCATAAAAGTTTAGTATAGAAAATTGAGAGTTCAAATGGTGATCACAATGGAAAGTGAGAATATGAAGTAGGCAAGGATGAAGGAAAGTAGACAAACAATTTCTACATTCATGCACCATTGGAAAGTAGCAGATACTATGTATTTATAAGACAATCAAGAATTTGAATAATTTTTGTCATAAAAATTTAAGGAACTAAATATTTCTTTGTTTGTTTTGTCATTGAGTTTCTTTTCTGCTGGCCTTCAACTGCTGGGCATGTGGACTGCCCTTAAGATGGCTTGTTTCCCCAGTGAGACTCCATTGGAGAAAAGTAAATTTTCATTTGTGAGCAATTCAATTAGAGGTAGTTTCTGAATTAAAGGTAGAGGATTATATTTACTTCTCTGCTCAGCATTGTATCCCCACCTCATTTAGACCTGTGCAGCCCCTGTTCTTGCTGCCACATCTCTGAGTTCATATGTGAGTCAGTACAGATGTAGTTTAGAAACCTTGCTTCTTTGGTATATCCCAATCCCTCTGTATTTTATACTCTTTCTGCCTCCTCAGAGTTCTAGAGCATTGAGGGGAGTAATTTAACGGAGATATCCTATTTAGGACTGTGTGTTCCAAGGTCTCTCACTCACTGCAGAATGTCTGGCTGTGGATCTCTTATTTGCTCCCATTTGCTGCAGGAGGAAGCACCTCTTTTGATGACTGAGTGCTAATACTGATATATGATTATAGCAAACTGTCATTAGGTGTCATTTTATTGTTACATCCTTTTAGTAGGACAGTAGTATTTGGTTTTCCATTAGGTACATGACTTATCTAGTCTCAGGTTCTTAACCATCCATGCAGTTTCAGAGATAGGGTCCATCTCATCAAGTGGGCCTTAAATCTAATCAGATATTGGTCAGTTATTCCCACAAAGTTTGCTCCATTATTGTACTTGGACATTTTGCAGCAGATCATCATTGTTGATCAAGGGTTTTGTAGCTGGGCTTTTTTTTTAAACCTGTATCCTTTGGTAAGGCACAAAATACTATCAGTACCTTTAACAATCAGTAGAGGTGAAGGCTCTAGGTAAGTGACAGCTCAACGTCTGCAGGTTCAATGAGTTGTGCAGGTGTTGTGTGTAGAAATAGGGCCTTGCCATCAGTTTATGTAGAGCAACCAATAACCTTGGCAATAGCCTGGTTTTTTTTCGAGGTCACCATGGGATCCCATTTGGCTAACAACTCAATTATATTTCATCCCTTTTCATTACAGGAAACTTCATTTGGGGATGAGAGATTTGTGGCTTTATCTTCCCTGTTATTTGGCAATTTATTTAGATTGATTTTATGGATTTATATAATTTAGCAAGCTTCTATCATTCCAGATAGGTTTTTTTGCTCAATTCATTTACATGAAAATGTCATAATTTCAGTATTCCATGCTGAGTAATATTACACTGTAAATATACCACGTGTTCTTTATGCTTTCATCCTTTGTTATTGTTTCCAATTTCTGTTCATTGTAAACACAGCAGCAATGGACAGGGTTAAGCAAGTGTCTCTGTAGTAGGATGAAGCATTCTCCCAAGACTGGTATAACTTTGAAGTAAACTAATTCACAGATTCCTGAGGAACTTCTACACTGGTTCCCATAATGGTAACACAAATTTCCAGTCTCACCAGCATTGGATAAGTGTCCTTCTTACTTACCAGCATGAGCTGTCATTTGTTTTATTGATAAATTCTTCCTACATATTTAAACCTGTGTAAAACATCACACCATCAATGTATGTATTGAAATAGTACTACATTGACATATATATGGATGACTTCCTGCTCTTATGTTATGTTTCACTTACTGAGATTATAGCCCATAAAGGGGAGTCTTCTATTGCCACATCTATGAACTTGTATAGTTTCCAAATGCATTATAAGTATGTATTTTTACATTTACTGATAAAAGTAGCCTTCATCACTCATCAAAGAAGTTTATGTCTGCAGCAGACAGAGACCATCTAGAAACCTACGACTGTTCACAATGCAGAGAATGACTGACCTCATGGTTCTGAAACCCAGTTGATACATCTACAATAGAACTCCTGCACCTAGAATCAGGGACCTTCACAAAGGAGAGGATAGTAACAGTGTGACAGTGAGAAGACTAGTACAACAATTATGGTGTCATGTCTTCTATATATGACAGGGAGTTACATCCATGATATTATTTCCCAAACAAGTACAAGGACAACACTAATTGTCATGCCAATCATATTGTTGGGAAAATTTTCAAAAAGTCCTCCCCATAGACCTGCAAATATTGGCTGCTGCAAGAGGGACAAGCACCCTGATAGGTGCTTGAATGGTCAACCATAAACATATATTTATGAACAGCAATAAATGTACTCAGGACATTGTATTTCCCTATACATGTATGTATGCATGCATATACACACAAGTATAAAGAAATCGAAGAGGATACCAGAAAATGGAAGGATCTTCCATGCTCCTGGATTGGTAGGATCAATATAGTAAAAATGGCAATTCTACCAAAGGCAATCTATAGATTCAATGCAATCCCCATCAAAATCCCAACAAAATTCTTCATAGACCTTGAGAGAACAATAACTAACTTTATATGGAAAAACAAAAAGCCCAGGATAGCCAAAACAATCCTATACAATAAAGGAACTTCAGGAGGCACCATAATCCCTGACTTCAAACTCTATAACAGAGCTACAGTAATGAAAACAGCTTGGTATTGGCATAAAAACAGAGATGTTGACCAACGGAATAGAATCGAAGATCCATTCTGAGTTTTTCTTTTATTTTTATGAAGTGTATAACATTGCCAGGAGTAGCATGATTTGATTTCCTAGAAAAGCAAGTTATAATCCTCTTGTGACTATAAGACACTGATTAATAATATTTTATTAATAAAATTAATAATCGTATTCAATGATACATTTTGCCACTATACTAATAGCCTAAATTGCCCTCAGTCAGTATTTCACCAATTTTCCAGATGGTCTCAGTTGAAGAAAGAAGGAAATAATAAATGTAATCACTAACCTTTTTCCTTCCCTCTGTCTGACACCAAGGAAGATGTCATCCATTTTTTCCCATTAGGAACAATTCTATTATCTGTGATTCCACCAAGCACATCAGTTTTGCCAAGCATTTGTTTTGTTGTAGTCCTGAAAATAGAATGTTGCAACATTTTGAAAGATGGTGACGGCTGAGTTATTCATAAGAACTCATGTTCTTTGTCCTTTTTTGTTATTCTGACTGTCCCAAAAATGTGTAGAAACATGTTTGAGACAGCAAGATTCCTAACCTTATATGACCTCATTTTAATTGGTTTGTTTGAGCCTCACAGTATCATCTGTAAAATGAGAAAATAAATAAAAAGCCACACTGATAAATTATGTGATGTTCATTTTGGATTAAATTACATTTGACAAATAAAGTTCAAGCTATTATGCATTGATTTTAGTTATTTAGACAATAAGAACTTAATAATGAAAATATGGTAATTATCCATTGGATTCCATTATATATTATGCCAGTAATATTAGAAAACACCGAATCATTGAAAAGTGTTATTTTTAAACCAATAGAAAGGTTTCCATTTAACAATCCTGAAATATGTGCTAAAATTGATAAAAATTTTATACTACAAATTGGGCCAAATGTACTCTGCTGCAGTCATAGCCATCTGCAATCAAATCTGCACTCTATGATGGGTAAATAAAAGGAAAAGGGGCTGGTGCCCTTTAATGCTTAATGCTGGCAATTGTGGGCAGACTTCTGTTATTCTAATTTGTAATACTCATAATTCTCAGTCATATGCCAAATATTTCTTTGAGGAAAAGAAAATAAAAGGCCATGTTTTTAAAAAGCAACATAAGAAATATGGGGAAAATTATCTAACTTGGGGTTCAGAAAAGTCTGAACCGACACCCAAACCGACATTTATTTGTCAGTACATGATGGATATTGATTGAGAAGCACAGCTCTCTGAAGGTTTACTGATTCTGAACTTGGAGGTATGTTTTCAATTAAGAGCATATCCCTCAGTATCCATCCCCATGATTCACCCCTGAGCTTCATCTCTAAAGTCATCTTTGAGCTCTATAAATATGACAACCTCATTTGACTCCTATAAATATGTTGACCTCTTAAGCATAGAGATAAAAACAAATGAGAGCTGAATCTCTATCAGTAAAATGGGTCCATAGAAGAACAAAACAGTACATGCATGTAGGATGTCCTTTTGTGTATGTGCTGCTTTTATTAGTTGATGAATAAAGCTGTTTTGGCCAAAAGCTTGAGAGAAAATCCAGGTGGAAAATCTAAAGAGATAGAGAGAGAGGGTGAGCATAGTCAAGGAAATGCTATGTAGCTGCTGAAGAAAAACCTGGAAACTTTCCGGTAAGCCACAATCTTGTAGCAATACAAGATTAGTGGAAATGGGTTTATTTAAGATGTAAGAGTTGATTAATAAAAAGACTGAGCTAATAGGCTAAACAGTGTTGTAATTAATATAGTTTCTGTGTGATTATTTGAGTGTGGGCAGCCAGGAGACAAGGGAACAGTCTTCTCGTATAGCACACAGAACAGTGTTTCCAGTATGTGAGCACACTGCTTCTTCTTCATCTGATTGTTTTCATATTAAGCATGTAAAATACATATGGAAATCCAGACATTACCCTTTGTCTTATTCTTTCTTTTATAATATATTCGGTCTTAATCACTGTTCTATTGCTGTGAAGAGACACCATGAATATACTAAAAAGTGGTGTTGCTGGTCTTGAGGTAGTTGTTTCCTAATTTTCTGAGAAATTATACTGATTTCCAAAGTGACTGTACCAGTTCTCACTCCCACCAGCAATGCAGGAGTATTTTCTTTACCCCACATCCTCTCCAGCATAAGTTGTCATCAGTGTTTTTGATCTTGGCCATTCTGACAGGTGTAAGATGGAATCTCAGAGTTGTTTTGATTTGCATTTCTCTGATGGCTAAGGATGTCGAGCATTCCCTTAGGTGTCTTTCAGCCATTTGAGATTCGTTTGCTAGTTCTCTGTTTATGTCCTGTATCCCGTTTTTTTTTTTATTGGATTATTTGTTCTTATATTTTGTTTTTGTTTTTTGTTGTTTTTTTTTTTTTGCTTTGTTTTGTTTTGTTTTTTCGAGACAGGGTTTCTCTGTAGCTTTGGAGTCTGTCCTGGAACTAGCTCTTGTATACCAGGCTGGCCTCGAACTCATAGAGATCCACCTGCCTCTGCCTCCCGAGTGCTGGGTTTAAAGGCGTGTGCCACCACTGCCCAGCAGATTATTTGTTCTTTTGATGTCAAGTTTCTTGAGTTTTTTGTATATTTTGGGGATCAGTCCTCTGTCCAATGTGGGACTGGTGAAGATCTTTTCCCATTCTCTAGGCTGCTGTTTTGTCCTGTTGACCGTGTTCTTTGCTTTACAGAAGCTTCTCAGTTTCAGGAGGTGCCATTTATTTACTGTTCTGCTCATTGTCTGTGCTACTGGGATTATTTTAGGAGATGGTCTCCTGTGCCAATGCGTTCAAGTGCACTTCCCACTTTCTTTTCTATGAGGTTTAGTATTGGTTTTATGTTGAGGTCTTTCATCCATTTGGGCTTGAGTTTTGTGCATGGTGATAGATATGGGTCTATTTGTATTTTTCTACATGGTGCTATCCAGTTGTTCCAGTACCATTTTTTGAATATGCTTTCTTTTTTCCATTTTCCATTTTTAGCTTCTTTGTCAGAAATCGGGTGTTCATAAGTGCGAGTGTTGATATCAAGATCTTCAATTCAATTTTATTGCTCCTCCTGTCTATTTTTATGTCAATACCAGGCTGTTTTCATTACTGTAGCTCTATAGTAGCTTTTGAAGTCATAGATGGTGATGTCTCCAGAAGTTCCTTTATTGTACTTAATTTATTTGACCATTCTGGTTTTTTTCCATAGGGAGTTGAGCATTGTTCTTTTGAAGTCTGTGAAGAATTTTGTTGGGATTTTGATGGGCATTGCATTGATTCAGTAGATTTCTTTTGGTAAGATTGACATATTTACTGTGATTATTCTTCCTACCCAGAAGCATGGGAGATCTTTCCATTTTCTCATGTCTTCTTCCATTTCTTTCTTCAAAAACTTAAAGTTTTTTTGTCATACAGGCCTTTCACTTGTTTGGTTTGAGTTACTCCAAGATATTTTATATTATTTTTGACTATTGTGAAGTGAGGTCTTTCTCTGATTTCTTTCTCATGTGTATAATTGAGGGCTACTGTTTTTTTGTTTGTTTGTTTGTTTGTTTTTAGTTAATCTTGTATCCTGCCATAATACTGAAGGTGTTTATTAGTGGTAGGAGTACCCTGGCAGAATTTTGGGGTCACTTTTTTTCTTTCAGTTTGTTTATATGGTGGATTACATTGACAGATTTTTGTATGTTGAAACATCCCTGCATCTCTGGGATGAAGCCTACTTGATCATGGTGGATGATTTTTCTAATGTGTTCTTAGATTCTGTTGCCAGTTTTTTCTTGAGTATTTTTGTGTCAATGTTCATGAGTGAGACTGAGCTGCAATTCTCTTTCTTAGTAGTATCTGTGCATGGTTTGGGTATCATGGTAACTGTTATCCCGGTTAAAAAAAATTGTTTGTCAATATTCCTTCTGTTTCCATTTTGTGGAACAATTTGAGCTAGCTAGGAATATGTTTAAGCTATTGGCCAAACAATAGTACAAATATTATGGTTTCTGAGTGATTATTCCAGGTCTGGGCATTTGGGAACAAAAGAGCTGACTCCCCCAACAAACTGGCACACCAATGTGGTTGATTATATCCACATAAAACCTGAGAAAGAAGAAAAAGAAATTTTAGGCAAAAAAACCCCAGAGATAATCATTAATTTTGGTAGCAACATTTTCTCTGGTGGACTCTGTTTCCTAGAAGCAAGAAGAGGCATGATTCTTTTAAGAGAAGGTTTCCTGACTCAGTAGTGGCAGCAAAAACTACACCGCTCCTTTAACAAGGCTTCCTGATTCATTCTAGTTGCATGAACAACTCTGACTTTTTGGGGGGTCCAGCTACAGAGCATTTAAATGGGGTTTGTTAGTAGAGTGCTATAACTTGCTAAATGGCAACACAGACCCACTGAGACCCATCTCTGGATCTGGGGCAGAGAGAATGGCTTTCAGAGGCAGTGAACATGCCTCTGCCATGTTGGACTGGGTGAAGCCAACAGGCAGCTCCACGTATTTGGTCCTAGCCATGCCCACTTAGCATTAATTAAAAAAGATGCTTCTAGTCAGAAAATAATTACAGATGCACAATAAAAACAGATTGATATAAAAAAAAAGACCTGTAAATTGGTCACAGTGTTGGATAAATGGACATAGGTTTGGGAGAAGGAAGAAAAAGAGTATAGAAAGTTATAAAAAGAAATGAAACATTTTAAAAATAAAATTCTTTAAAGAGACAGAGTAAACTTGTAGAAAAAGTAGTAGAGGAAGAAAAATAGCCACATAAAGATGGAATATACACAGAGAGTCTGGATTATGCATCCTATTGTATTTGTTTTAAATTATTTGACTGTGAATGAGTTAAGTACAGAGAGACATTTCATTTTATTTTTCTTTTGTTTCCACAGAGGATGAGAACCTGTGGCTTGCTTCTAGACTAATGTGGTTGTATGGACCAAGACCCCACTGAAAAATCACCACGAACACCCCCAAATTATCTCATCCAACAAAAAGCAAGAAAAAGTTTGGAGAGAACTATGCCCAAATTCTCTAAATGATTGTTTATAAATGTTTATTTACATTTAAAAAATGTAATTGGTATATGCTATAGATATGCATACGTTGCTTGATGTGGATCTTGGTCTCTGGGTACACATTTTAGGTTAATATTGTTATATGTATATTTCTGCTCTTGATTAAGATATTGTGTTTGTGCAGCTCATTTAAAAATGTAATGTATAAGAGATACAGTTTAATAGATAATCATTTATAATAGTCATGCTTGTAGTCATGTTAGTTAGGTTTTCTACATATACAGAGATATTCTTCGAATCTTTCAGAGACCTTCAGAATATGGCATTTAAAATGTTTTAAGAGCTTAAGACTTTTTATGACAATGAGACACATCTGTTCCTGGCAGCACCAATCTACTTCAAGAGGATGATGGGCATCAAAGAAGCTCCCTGTGGAGTTTGTTAGCCATTTTTACAAGAAACTGCTTGACTGGACTTGCAAGAACCATAGAAAAATGACTGCTGAAGCTACCTAAACAAGGTGAGACAGTTTCAGGGTTCCTGCTTCATGAAAGAGTGTGTCAGACATTCTGCAGGACATAGAAGAATGTGACTGACAAACTGCCAGTATAGGTGAAATTGTCCTTGAAATTTCCTGCTTCATGGAAAAGTCTGCCAGATACTATGGGCCTGTAGGGTGAAGATCGATGCCCTAATGTTACAGAAGAACTTTGGCAGCAAAATGTCTTTGTCAATTCTAGAGTTTTGGAAGTTGCTTACAATGTACTTCCTCTTAACTTAGGTAATATTATTTCCTTCTGGAGTCTTTGATGAAGTTGAAGAATAGATAGTTATAATTATAGTTTTCTTTAGTTGTGATAGAAGATAAAGTAGATATAAATATTGTAACTGTAATTCTTGCTTGATACCTGTTTTGGTATATGTAATCTTGTTATGTTAAAATAAAACCTTCCTTTTTATTTAGACAGAAAAGGAGAGGTGGTGTATGCTGTGGATATGTTTTATTGCCATTGGTTAATAAATAAGCTGCTTTCCACCAATGGCTTAACAAAGAGAGAGAGAGAGAGAGAGAGACAGAGACAGAGAGAGACAGAGACAGAGAGTCAGAGAGAGAAAAGGTAGAGTCAGGGAGAAGCCATGTAGCTGCCACCAGAGGCAAATGCCTCCACTGGAGGCTGCTGAAATTTTGACAGTAGGCCATGACCTCATGGTGATGCATAGATTAATGGAGATGGGTTAGTTTAAAATATAAGAGCTAGATAGAAATATGCTCAAGCTATTGGCCAAACATTATTGCTAATAATATGGTTTCTGAGTGATTATTTCAGGAATGGGCAGTTGGGAACAAATGAGTGCCCTCCCCCAACAAACAAACCCATTGTCTCATTGATTTTTTGTATTGTTTTCTTTATTTCTATTTTGTTGATTTCAAATCTCAATTTGATTATT
Organism: Ondatra zibethicus; assembly: GCA_004026605.1. Lineage (NCBI taxonomy): Eukaryota > Metazoa > Chordata > Mammalia > Rodentia > Cricetidae > Ondatra > Ondatra zibethicus. The sequence continues at coordinate 37,797 of PVIU01008476.1, forward strand.
TCCTGTCATCTAGTCCTCCTGGATTAGTTTGCTACTTTTTGCTGTTCTCTGTTAACTCACTAATGTGGGATTTTTCCAGGTTCTTTATGTAGACATTTAGTGCTATGAACTTTCCTTTTAACACTGCTTTCATTGTGTCCCATAAGTTTGAATATGTTATGTGGTTATTTTCACTGGATTTTAGGAACTTTCAAATTTCTTTCTTTATTCCTTCTTTGGCCCATTGGTGATTGAGGTGAGCATTGTTCATTTTCTATGTGTTTGTGGGTTTTCTAAAATTAGTGTTGCTGTTCAATTCTAACTTTAAGCCTTGTTGATTCAATAAGATACATGGGGTTATTCCAATTTTTTTATATCTTTTGCGGTTTGTTCTGTTACCAAGTATATGTTCAATATTTGAGACATATTGTCCTTTCAATGTTTCTGTTAGATACATATTGAATTGTCCTCTAAGATTTTACATTATAGAATACTGAAATTCCTGGTAGTTAGGTAAAATAAAGAGAGTATCTGGTCTTTGGATGCAATATCAGCTATTTTAATTACACTCATTATTTGAGAAACTATTAAACATTTACTGTTCAACTTATTCTTGCATCTACTTATGTAGTCATTTAAATAGAAGTGCAGATAACTTTTTACACAATAATTCTTCATGTACATGAAAACATAGACTTTTCTTCCTCTGTTTGAGCAGACACCAAATTTTTCATGAACTCTAAAATATCTGGGGTCATATAAAGTCATATATCAGCTAGATTATAATAAAATATTGGCACTGTCTCACTTCCTGATTTATATCACAGTGAGATTTAACATATAAAGACACTATTAACATTTCCATCTGCTCTACACCACACATTATAACATCTAATTTTATTTTCATTTGTTTCCATTTCCAAGTTTTACATATCATCTGGTATTTTTATATAGATTAAGCACACTTTAAGGAGAGAAATTACAGGAATCACTATCTAGGACTTGATCCAGGTTGACTGGCATGGTTTTAAAATGTTTTATTCCACCAACTCATAAAAAAGACCTAATTTTCACCTCCTTTCTCAAATCATTTAATTTTTCTTTATTCAACAAAATTAATGTACACAAAAACTAATATTAATTTGTATTTACTAAGATGAATGTATGCCTCCTTTTGATCAATACTAGTAATCTTTTATACTACTTTGTATTTCTCAAAAATTATATAATTTATGTATAAATAATCTTTGAAGTACCAGCTGCCTGCTAAAAAGCTAAAAATAAAGCATAGCTGTTGACCTCTGAATTCTTATGTTACAGTATGACATTTGTCAAAAGTTTGATGAAGGAGCAGTTATCATTATTAATAAAAACTTTAAAAAGAAATGATAAAATTCATTAATTCTATAAAAAGAAAATAATTTTATACTGCTTTATATTCATGAATTTAATTTCATGGTTAACAAAAAGTTCAAAACTGTCAATGAAGAAATGTCTTCAACCTAATTAATGTCAACTTTTAAGATGTGTAAGCTAGGCCATGAAAAGTGGTATTTCCAACTTATAATAACAAAACTTTAAGCCATGTAATATTTAAGAGACAGTTCTATTGCCTATATTTTTCATGAAATGTTTGCCCAATACATATGAATCTGTCTTCAGTGTTGTCAGATAGGTGTAGATGTGTACACTATTGTACCACTTCACATTCTGTGAGGACTCAGTCTGCCACTATTCTCTATACTGGAAAACATAAAAAATAACTGGTGGTTGGTTGGATGTGGTGATGATTTCTGTAATGTAGTTACAGAAAAAATTATGCGTTTGACCTTAGGATTATTCATCTATATGGATATTCAGTTCTTAACAATTTTTATTTCAAGTTCTTCCTTATAATGTAACAGAATTTTATATGTATAATCAGGGTCTCATCTTAAAAAACAATATAAGTTATAGAAGTTTTAAAATTTGTATTTAACTATGTTTATCAAATGTCCTTTCCAGTTTACTAGAAAGCTCTCCATACATTTTTTTTATCATTACTGTGTCAAAAATCTATACTTTCAGTTGAATTTTTCTACATTTGCCATGTGTATATTTCTGATCTTACCGAAACTGTGTCCTTCTATGTCTAGAATATAGAAATAACTAATTATCTCTGGCAGCACAATTTCATTAAATTCAAAACTCATACATTCAGCCAAGAATTATGTTTTGATCTAGTGCTCAGTAAAGAAACATCCTAATAATATGTTTCCTGAATAGACAGAGTAGAGAAGGAAGAGGCATGGAAAAGATCACTACTTTTTATTGTTAGCAAATATGGAAATGACTTAGCAGTCAGGATAGTATTTGCCTTACATGTATGTATAAAAGACAGACACTTTTACTTCTACTTAAAAGGCTAGATATTTGTATATCATTGATAATCATGTGATTGTCCCATATATCTAAACATTGAGTGGGACCAAACTTGCTTGTCTTGCAAGTTAAATTGTTTCAATATCTCTTCTGTGTAATTCATACTTAACTTTAAACATGTAATTACAATTCTTTATGTTTTGCAGAGACAACACACTATACCTTGTAAAATAAGTGCTTAAAGACGATTTATTTGCTTGTTTAAAACTAAGACTTTCAATCCACATATTCTCAACTATTTATGTTCTGAGGAAGAGATAGTTGCAGATGAAGTATAAATCATCACATATGCACCCTAGTTTCTTGTTACTAAAGGAAGCATACTGAAGTCTGAGATCAGCTAGCACATTTAATTATAAGATTTTAAGATAATATGCCAAGAATTTAACTTTTTGTGAGAAAGATAAAATGATAATATGCCATTAAACTATTTCCCTTTACTCATTTTTGGAAATATTCTAGACTTTCTATTTTAAGATATCAACCTGGTTCTTGTTTTTAAATTTGTATAGATGTCAAAATGCTATTAACTTTGATCCACCACAGAAAATTTGCAGATTCCTTGTTTGGCAGTCAGTTAATCTGATAAAACCCACTAAATTCTCATAAGAACATTGCCATTATTTAGAAAACTTTCCATGCCTTTTATCTTTTGTTCCTCTCTACTTCTATAAGCAATCTCCCTTGCGTGTCTGGATGAAATAAATAATTTAATTTCCTATTTGGATTTTATTTTTCTTCCCCTAATTTTCTCTATTTCATATTTAGATTATTAAGAATAAACTATATATATATATGTTTTAATAGATAAGAATACATTTACTCATGCATATAATTAAGTAAAACATCTTTTAATTTAATTTATTATATCATTTTTAAGGTTATAATTAAAATATTCTTCATTCTCTTTCTTTCCTCTAAATCTTTCCATATACCTTTTCTTGCTCTCTTTCAAATTCATGGCCTCTTTTCTCACCATTGTTACTATAGACAGATATGCATATACATATATATTCCTAATATAACCTGCTCAGTCTGTATAATGGCAATTCTATGTTGTTTTAAGGGGTGCCATTGCTCCCTAAATAACCAGTCAGTGTGTTCTTCCCTGTGGAAGACTACTTACTCTGCTCTCACCATTTCTTAGGTGCTTGTAATTCTTTGTGTTGCATTTAAGCCGCATGGGCTTTTTCTCATACACTTCAGCATGCCTTTTGGTGTCACCTTCTTTGGCCCATATTTTCGCAATTATGTTGGTGAAACTTTTTTTATAGATAGAAATCTTTTAGTTTATTACTGACTAGTAAATACTAAGAATAGCAGGCAACTAAAGATGGTTAAAGTGAGAGCAATAGTTCTCCCGAGGGAAGAACCCTCCAGTTGATTACCCAGTAACAGGTGTTCAGCCCTGAAAACACATACATATAAACAATATTATATGGGCTAAGAATGATGTTACTTATAGATTTAGGAATATAACTATTTTTTGCATATGTGTTCGTATGTGTATGTGTGTGTAAAACATCAATTAAAGAAAAAGTGGCCATCACTCCTTGACCTTTTGGCTAAGATCAATTGTAGTATCTATTCTTATTAGTTTAATATCTGATACGTCCTCTATCCAAGGACAATATGTTGAATGAATTTTTGGAAGTAGGAGTTGGAATAGGAGCTTGTTCCATCCATTCTACTCATTTACCTTGTATTGCAGTACCAGGAACAGTGCACCCTCTTGGGGGTTTAAAAAAAGAAGAAAAAAGAAAAGGTGATCATGAATTTTAACAAGAATAATATTAAGTTGGCAGGATTGGAGGGAAGAAAGAAGTAAAATGATGAAATTATATATTAATTTCAAAATTAAAAAATATAAAGCAAAATAAAAGCTACATATATTTAGGACAAAATATTTGTATGTTCTACTTAAATCAGGTTAAACATTTCTTTCTCCCCAAATATTTGCCATTTCTTTTTGAGTAAAATGTTAACATTTCTTTTCTCTGCCTTTTTGAAATACACAGCACATGTTATTTTCTCTTGTCATCAGGATTTGCTAGGGAACACGGGTATTTCTACTATTATGCATTTGCGAATTTGTGTCTACTGGTCAACCTCTCAGCTTTATTCTTTCCCACTATTCATTGCTGCTTCTGACAACCACTGTTCTACTCCCAACTTCTGTAAGACTCCACCTGAGAGCCTCCTTTTAGCTAGATTGTACAGTAGATTTTTTCCTTAGTCAGGCAAATCTCTCTTAATACAGTGTTCTGCGCATCAGTCCACTTTGTCACAAGTGTTGAATTTCATTTGTTTACTTCTGTTGAATAGTAACCTACAGTCTTTGTGAGTCAGCATTCTAGAAATTGTTCAGAAATGGATACTTAGCATCTTTAAAATGTGTTGCCGTTTGAATAGTCTTACCATCTACTTAGACGAAGTGGCCTCTCCCACGCATTCCTTTTTATTTTCTTCATCGATATATTCATCCATGGAAAGCTGGATGGAATTGTAAATTTTGTCATTTCTGAGGAAGCTCCATGCTGATTTCCATAACAACTATGTTGATCTGCATCCTACCAGCACTATGGGAGGAATCTTTTTCCTCCAAGTCCTTGCCATTACAGGTTATATTCAGCCATTTTTGTTGTTGCTTTGCCATGCCACATGATGTTTTATTATGATTCCAAAGAGCATTTTCCTCCTAATTAGTGATACTGACCATTTGTCAAGAACCAATTAGCCATTTTTTTTAAGTTTTGATATCTTCTTAAACCTATTTCCACTTGAAAAGCTGGAGTTTTTCTGTTGCATATACTAGGATTCTTTATGTACATTTGTGATTAACCCTTTGTAAGATGTCTGTTTCCTAACCGTTCTTTCTCATTCTATTCTCCAATGGTTTCCTTTGTCTGTAGAAGCATTGTTTTTAAATGCATGTAACTCCTTAGATGTAGTTCTATTTATTTCCTTTGGAATTCTTTGTGAACAGCATTTCTACTCCAATACTCTATATCAGTATTCCATGTAGTTTTTTGTTTTGTTTTAGTAATTTCATAGTTTTAAGTGCTATATTTAATTTGTGGTCCATAGTATATCAAGTAATGAGAAATAGTGATCTATTTCATTCATTTTCATATGAATACTCAACTTTTCCTTCAACATTTATTGAAAAAAGTGTCCATCTACTCAAATTGAGATAGTATATATGCTAAAATGTTTATTTAATGTGACCTTATTTGATGTGGTATCAGAATGCTTTTTTAATATGGCCACAGTCTGTACTAAGTCCTTCCTGTATTAGTTACTTTCCTTGTTGTTTCGATAAAATACTTGATGAATGCAACTTCAGGAGAGAGTAGTCTGCTCTGGCTCACAGTTTCACAGTGCAATTCACCATGTCTGGGAAGGAAGCGTGGCAGGAGTATGAGGCAGCTGGTCATATGGCAACTGTAATCAGGATGCAAAGAACTATAGATGCTGGTTACTTCCTTATTAGTCATAGAAGGAGCTCCCTTATTCAGGAATGGTCTTGCCTCATCAGTCAAGCCTTTCTGGAAACATCTTTACAGATATGCCTCTCCACAGCTGAACATTAATTTCATCCTATAAGTGGTTCTGATTCCAGCCAAGCTGACAACAAAGATTAAGAACCACATTTCACTTATAAGGAAAAGTTCTCATACACTATCAAATCATGGGTTGTTTCAGATTTGGAATGCCTATCTATGTTGGACATTGAGTAGTCTAGCGGAGACTGCAGAAGGCATGTGTGTTGGTCATCTTCTCATCACTATATCAAATACACAAGAAGAGTCAGCTTATTAAGGGGGCAGAATTTGTTCTGGTTCACAATTTTGAGGTAGAGTCCATGATGGATAAAATGAATCTAATGGTTTCTTGGAATTGGAGAGATGTGGATGAAAATACTGACAGAGCCAAACTGTTTACCTCATGGTCAGAAGTGAAGGAATCTACAAAAAAATATAATTGAAAGGCTGAAATAGTTCCACTAGGTCCTCTGTCTAGTGGGCAAACACATCTAGTACCATGGACCTGTAAATAGGACTCTAACACATAAACCTTGGGCAGACTTTACTAACCCATCTGGGATAACAGCAGGGCTTATCAGTTTATCTGTGTTTTTCTTACCTGGTACATGTTTATAAAATATCTCTCATGTTTTACTAATGTCAAACAGATAAGTTTTAAGAGAATAGAAGGAATATGAAGTTATCTTAGATAGAAGATATTAGCTAAATATGTTTGTTTCATATAATTGTTTCAGAGAATGTAGCATAAAATTTCATATTCAAGGGCAATGATTTTACTTTAGTGGTCTCAAATAGCTGTCCAAAAATATAATGAGTATTTTATTTAGCAGGTCACTGAAATGTAAATCAAATTTAAAAACAACTATTTACTCAAGGAAAATGCCCATGTAGGAACTTAAACAGGAAAAAAAGCCTATGTTGCTAGACATTTTAATCTTTTCCTAGTGGAATAATCTGTACAAAGGCCTTAAAATACCTTATGGTAAACATTATTCATTCTAAGTGTTATCCCTGGCCTCCAGCATCACTTATATGACCATATACTACCTAAAACACCGAGAGGCAGCACAGTGCCTGTTGGATTTCGATCTGAAATATAGTACTGTGATCAGACTCACTGTGATTTTCAGAGAACTGCACCTTGCAATCTGAGGCCAAGATACATGAGATCCCTGATTTACCTGCAGAGATGTACAGTCACAGGATTCATAACTTAACCATCCTTCAGTAAAAGTCAGGCTGCAGCCTTTAAAAGGTCCCTCCTATTTAAGTGACCCAAGAACAGAAAATCTCATGGAATAGCAGCCCTTTCAGCTTCTTGCTTTACATCTTACATCATCATGAGAAATAATGTTTCTAGGTTATACAGATACTATAATAATGTTATGCTGCACATCTAAAAATAGAGCTATTTAATCACAATGGATGAATGAATTCCAATTATTTCATATAACAGAATACATCTCAACAACATGTAAATGTTGCACCATGCCTCTTTCTCTAAAACAGAATATTAATGAATGTAAATGTTTCAAAAATAGAATTAAGGAATACAGAATTCAGTAACTACCCTTTTTTTACAGATAGACACATTAGTCTGTGTACAAAATAAGTATTTAGGATTTATGAATACCAATGACAAAATGTTACCTGGTTGGGAAAGGCAGATTTGTTGCCCAACTATGAAACAAAATTAATGCATTGTGTTCCTGACATTGAACAGGGACATCATGGGAAAAGTGAATAATTGTATTTACTTTTTAAATCTAAGAGCAACCATATTTTCATCCTCTAGCTAGCAAAAAAAAGTACTTTCAAGCATTTATTCAGAATGTATGTCTGTCTTAAGTTGTGTTTTAAAAAAATAGCACACTGTAGCAGAAACCACTACTTTTCCAATTAAATAATGTTTTAATCAAGGAAATTAACATCATTGTATTTTCTCTTAAATCATTATGCAATAAAGTCTTCTTGATATTTTCCATCTCACCCTGTAGTATTTGTTTTTGAGAAGCATATACATACTCAATTAAGCTTTTTCAGTTCTGTAGTGATGTTTTTACCCAGACTACCATTCTCTATGAATTCTATTCTACATAAGCAAAGCATTATACTATCTGAATATCTGAATATACCTAATCTCATGGTTCAACAAACAGTTCACCAATTCCCATATGTACAACATTTTTCTACCTTGGCTATAGGATCCTGGAATTGATAAAATGTTACAGTTTTATATTTATGTGAAATCATTGCTGTCAGCCTGTAATGAAGATTACTCTTTCAGTTATTTCTTAAATCTATTAATTCAATATATTTTGTTGACTTTTCAACCAAATATCATCTCTGCTGTCATTCTGTTTCTCCGCCATACTAAAAGGAAGCATAGAAACCTCATGCTAGGAAAACTGAGTTCTTTGTCTTACAATAAAAGTCATTATTTTCTGTCTCTGTCTGTCTGTCTGTCTCTCTCATGTGTGTAATCATTTGTTTGTATGTGTATGAGTGTATGGTGTGTGTGTGTGTGTGTGCATGTGGTGTGTGTGTGTGTAACATAATTTCAATGTGAAAGCTGCAAAGGTATCTCCTGTTAAATCCAATAAAATCATATTAACAGATGGACTTGAAAATGTTCACTAAAACAAATACTTGTTTCTTGTCATGGCACATTGAAAACCTTACAATTTGTGTAAATGATTCAATCTCTCAAATCTCTTATTAGAAGAATTTATTTACCCTGTACCTAAATATCTCTCTGCACTAAGCATATTAGCATTGATGCAAAGTAGTATGCATTAACCCTTTCATAGCGACTTTTATTTGGCAGATAGTCTGTAGATGGATGAAAGAACAAATTCATAATTTCCAAAGCATTTTTGCAAGTTTGAGATAGAAGGGTGTGTTCTTTTGTTTAAAAGAAATGTGAGATTACAAATAAATGTCTTGTAGGAGACATAAATGATTTACTAAACCGATAATGATAACCATATGAAGTCACTTATTTTCTACATAATAACTTTAACTTGTGTGCTTATATATATGGTGTAGGAGGATCCTTCTGTATTTGGGTTTCTTTTATTGGTTAATAAAGAATCTGCCTTGGCCTTCTGATAGGGCAGGACTTAGATAGACAGGATAAAGAGAAGAGAATGCTGGGAAGGGGACAGAGCCAGAGAGAGCCGCTTGCCATGAAGCCCGCCATGAAGACACGCTGAATCTTTCCTGGTAAGCCACGACTCGTGGTGACACACAGATTATTAAAAATGGGTTAAACAAATATGTGAGAGTTAGCCAATAAGAGGCTAGACTTAATGGGCCAGGCAGTATTTCAATGAATACAGTTTCCGTGTAATTATTTCGAGTACGTACCTGGAGCCGGGTAGCACAAGGAGCCCTGCGCCAGGAACCAGGCACTGGGAATACAGCCCGAACCCCTCATTACTACATATATACAAATACACACATAAGGGACTATTCCTGGAATCATTTTTTAAAATACTGCAATCAGACTCTCCCTTCCTGTGCTGAGATCAGAGGCGGCTTACACTGGTAGGGCTGTGCCCGCGGGCCTCTTTGTTCCACAGGACACTGCACCCCCACCCCACCACCCCACCCCCACCCCCGCAAGATCGCCCTTTCCACGGTGGGGCTTTGGTACCCCAGCACTCTCTCTTCCGGTGCTGAGATTGGAGGCGCACACTGGTAAGGTTCCCACGGGCTTCTTTGTTCCACAGGACCCTGAACCCTCCCTTCCCCCTGCAAGATCGCCCTTTCCTCGGTGGGGCTTTTGTAACCCAGCCCTCTCTCTTCCTGTGCTGAGATCAGAGGTGGCTCACACTGGTAGGGCTGTGCCCATATGGCGGTAAGATCCCCATGGGCCTCTTTGTTCCACAGGACACTGTACACACACACACCACACACACACACACACACACTCACACACCCTGCAAGATCGCCCTTTCCTCGGTGGGGCTTTGGTACCCCAGCACTCTCTCTTCCTGCGCTGAGATCGGAGGCAGCTCACACTGGTAAGGTTGTGCAAGCCTGGTGGTAAGGTCCCTGCAGACATCTTTGATCAACACGACCCTGCACCCCGCCCCTGCAAGATTGCCCTTTCCTCTGTGGGGCATTGGAACCCCAGGAATCTCTCTCCCTGTGCCGAGATTGGAGGTACAGAAGGATCTGAAGTCCAGATGGGACTTCCTCTTCCTGCACTGAGATCAGCTAGCCAGAGGGTTGAGTGGGTACAAGCTGTCCTGGGAAGTCTCAACCCACTGAGACTCCCCTGACTGAAATCAGAGTAAGAGATGGGTAGGCATCAATCCAAGAATTCCTCCAATAATCTGAAAACCAACATGATAACACCAGAAACCAACGAGTTCTCAACAGGAAAACCTGAGCAACCTAACCCAGAAGAAGTAGAAGAAATCGACTTTAAACGTAACTTTATGAAAGTGATAGAGATCTTTAAAGAAGAGGTGAAAAACTGCTTTGAAGAAAGGGATGAGAAAACTAACAAAAAGTTAGAAGAAATGAATAAATTCCTCAAAGATACCCTAGAAAACCAAGAAAAAGCAATCAAACAGATGATGGAAACAGTTCAAGACATAAAAAGTGAAATGGAGGCAATGAAGAAAACACAAACCAAGGGAAGGCTGGAGATGGAAAATATGGGTAAACGATCAGGAATGGCAGAGACAAGTATAACCAACAGAATACAAAAGATAGAAGAAAGAATCTCAGACGCTGAAGATAAGATAGAGAAAATAAACTCATTGATCAAAGAAAACAACAAATCCAACAAATTCTTAACACAAAACACCCAGGAAATCTGGGACACCATAAAAAGACCAAACCTAAGAATAATAGGGGTAGAAGAAGGAGAAGAAATACAGCTCAAAGGCCCAGAAAATATATTCAACAAAATTATAGAAGAAAACTTTCCCAACCTAAAGATGGATATGCATATGAAGGTACAAGAAGCATACAGAACACCAAATAGATTGGATCAAAAAAGGTCATCCCCTCGCCATATAATAATCAAAACACAAAACATACAGAATAAAGAAAGAATACTAAGAGCTGCAAAGGAAAAAGGCCAAGTAACGTATAAAGGTAAACCTATCAGAATTACACCTGACTTCTCTATGGAAACCATGAAAGCCAGAAGGTCTTGGATAGATGTGATGCAGACACTAAGAGACCATGGATACAAGCCCAGACTACTATACCCAGCAAAGCTTTCATTCACCATCGATGGAGAAAACAAGGTATTTCAGGATAAAAAAAAAATTTAAGCAATACATAGCCACAAACCCAGCCTTACAGAAAGTACTAGAAGGGAAACCACATCTAAAGGAAGCAAGCAACACCCATAATAACACAGACATCTAACAGTCCTCCACTAGCACAACTCAAAGAAGGGAAACACACAAACTCTACAACCCTAAAAAAAATAACCGCAGTTAATAACCTCTGGTCATTAATATCACTTAATATCAATGGACTCAATTCACCTATAAAAAGGCACAGGTTAAGAGAATGGATACGAAAATAGGATCCAACATTCTGTTGTTTACAAGAAACACACCTCAACCACAAAGACAGACATTATCTCAGAATAAAGGGTTGGGAAAAGGTTTTTCAATCAAACGGCCCTAAGAAACAAGCAGGTGTAGCTATACTAATATCGAACAAAATCGACTTCAAACTAAATTCAATCAGAGGAGATGGAGATGGACATTTTATACTCTTAAATGGAATAATCCATCAGGATGAAGTCTCAATCCTGAATATATATGCCCCTAATATAAAAGCATCCACATATGTAAAGGAAACATTACTAGAACTCAAAGCACACATCAAACCCCACACTCTAATAATAGTAGGAGATTTCAACACTCCTCTCTCACAAATGGACAGGTCAACCA
>PVIU01008476.1:49774-83046 GCA_004026605.1 Ondatra zibethicus
TAATAGACATCTATAGAACATTCCACCCAAACAGGAAAGAATATACCTTCTTCTCAGCATCTCATGGAACCTTCTCGAAAATTGATCACATACTCGGTAACAAAGCAAACATCCACAGATACAAACAAATTGGAGTAACCACCTGTGTCTTATCGGATCATCATGGAGTAAAGTTAGAATTTAAAAATGACTCCACCCCTAGAAAGCCTACAAACTCATGGAAACTGAACAGTCAACTACTGAACCACTCCTGGGTCAAGGAAGAAATAAAGAAAGAAATTAAAGTTTTCCTTGAATTCAACGAAAATAAAAACACAACATACCCCAACCTATGGGACACTATGAAAGCAGCGCTAAGAGGAAAGTTCATAGCACTGAGTGCCCACATAAAGAAAATGGAGAAAGCACACATTAATGACTTAACAGCACACCTGAAAGCTCGGGAAAAAAAGAAGCAGACTCACCCAGGAGAAGGAGAAGACTGGAAATAATCAAACTGAGGGCTGAAATCAACAAAACAGAGACACAGAAAACAATCCAAAGAATCAATGAAACAAAGAGCTGGTTCCTTGAGAAATCAACAAGATCGAAAAACCCGTATCCAAACTAATCAAAAGGAGGAGAGAGAATACTCATATTAACAAGATCAGGAATGAAAAGGGGGACATAAAAACAGACACTGAGTAAATTCAGATAATCATTATGTCTTTTACAAAATCCTGTATTCCACAAAATTGGAAAATGTACAAGAAATGGACAGTTTTTTAGATAAATACCATATACCGAAATTAAATCAAGACCTGGTGAACAATTTAAATAGACCTATAAGTCGCGAGGAAATAGAAGCTGTCATCAAAACCTCCCAACCAAAAAAAGCCCAGGACGAGATGGTTTTAATTCAGAATTCTACCAAAACTTCCAAGAAGAGCTAATACCTATACTCCTTAAGGTGATTCACATAATAGAAACAGAAGGGTCATTGCCAAACTCTTTTTATGAAGCTACAGTTACCCTGATACCAAAACCGCACAAAGACGCAACCATGAAAGAGAATTACAGACCAATATCACTCATGAACATCGATGCAAAAATTCTCAATAAAATACTAGCAAACAGAATCCAAGAACACATCAAAAAGATCATCCATTATGATCAAGTAGGCTTCATCCCAGAGATGCAGGGCTGGTTCAACATACGGAAATCTATCAATGTAATCCATCATATAAATAAACTGAAAGAAGAAAACCATATGATAATATCATTAGATGCTGAAAAAGCATTTGACAAAATTCAACACCCCTTTATGATAAAGGTCTTGGAGAGATTAGGGATACAAGGTTCATATCTAAATATAATAAGAGCAATATATAGCAAGCCGACAGCTACCATCAAATTAAATGGAGAGAAACTCAAAGCGATTCCACTAAAATCAGGAACAAGACAGGGCTGTCCACTCTTCCCATACCTCTTTAATATAGTGCTTGAAGTTCTAGCAATAGCTATAAGACAGAATAAGGAGATCTTGGGGATTCGAATTGGAAAGGAAGAAGTCAAACTTTTGTTATTTGCAGATGATATGATAGTGTACATAAGTGACCCCAAAAACTCTACTAAAGAACTTCTACAGCTGATAAATAGCTTCAGTGATGTGGCAGGATACAAAATCAACTCAAAAAAAAAAATCAGTAGCCGTCCTATACACAAAGGACAAAGAAACAGAGAGGGAAATCAGAGAAACATCACCTTTCATGATAGCCACAAATAGCATAAAGTATCTTGGGGTAACACTAACCAAGGTAGTAAAAGATCTATTTGACAAGAACTTTAAGATCTTGAAGAAAGAAATGGAAGAGGATACCAGAAAATGGAAAAATCTCCCATGCTCCTGGGAGTAAAAAATAGTAAAAATGGCAATTCTACCAAAGGCAATCTATAGATTCCATGCAATCCCCATCAAAATCCCAACAAAATTCCTCATAGACCTTGAAAGAACAATAACTAACTGTATATGGAAAAACAAAAAGACCAGGATAGCCAAAACAATCCTATACAATAAAGGAACTTCAGGAGGCATTACCATCCCTGACTTCAAACTTTATTACAGAGCTACAGTAATGAAAACAGCTTGGTATTGACATAAAAACAGAGACGTTGACCAATGGAATCGAATCAAAGACCCAGATATTAATCCACAAACCTATGAACATCTCATATTTGACAAAGAAGCTAAAAGTATACAATGGAAGAATGAAAGCATCTTTAACAAATGGTGCTGGCATAACTAGATGTCAACCTGTAGGAGAATGAAAATAGATCCTTACTTATCTCCATGCACAAAACTCAAATCCAAATGGATTAAAGACCTCAATATTAATCCGACCACACTTAACCTGATAGAAGAGAAAGTGGGGAGTAGCCTGCAAAACATGGGCACAGGAGACCACTTCCTATGTAAAACCCCGGTGGCACAGACAATAAGAGCAATAATGAATAAATGGGACCATCTGAAACTGAGAAGCTTCTGTAAAGCAAAGGACACTGTCATTCAGACAAAAAGGCATCCTACTGAATGGGAGAAGATCTTCACTAACCCCACATCGGACAAAGGTCTGATCTCCAAAATATACAAAGAACTCAAGAAACTAGACATTAAAATTCTAAATTACCCAATTAAAAAATGGAGTAATGATCTGAACTGAGAATTCTCAACAGAAGAAGTTCGAATGGCCGAAAGATCCCTAAGGTCATGCTCAACTTCCTTTGCGATCAGGGAAATGCAAATCAAAACAACTTTGAGATACCATCTTACACCTGTCAGAATGGCTAAAATCAAAAACACCAATGATAGCCTATGCTGGCGAGGATGTGGAGTAACGGGAACACTCATCCATTGCTGGTGGGAATGCAAACTTGTGCAACCACTTTGGAAATCAGTGTGGCGGTTTCTCAGGAAATTGGGAATCAACATACCTCAGGATCCAGCAATACCACTCTTGGGAATATACCCAAGAGATGCCCAATCATACTACAAAAGCATTTGTGCAACTATGTTCATAGCAGCATTATTTGCAATAGCCAGAACCTGGAAACAACCGAGGTGCCCCTCAATGGAAGAATGGAACAGGAAAGTGTGGAATATATATATATTAGAGTACTATGCAGCAGTAAAAAACAATGACATCTTGAATTTTGCATGCAAATGGATGGAAATAGAAAACACTATTCTGAGTGAGGTAACCCAAACCCCAAAAGACGATTATGGTATGTATTCACTCATTAGTGTACCCTAGCCATAAAACCAAGGACACTAAGCTTATAGCTCACAAGCCCAGAGAAGCCAAATAGCAAGGCGAACCCAAAGAAAATCATATATAGATCCTCTTGGAAATTGGAAGCAAACAAGATTGCCAGGCAAAAGGTGGGAATATGGAGGTGGGGATAGAGGTGGGGGTAGGGGGGCGGGGGAAGGGGAGAGGTGGAAGGAGAAGGGAGAAGGGAAGGACTGGGGAGAGCTTGGGAGAGTGGGACGGTGGAGATGGAGGAAAGGTGGATATTGGAGAAGGGAATAAGATATCTACATTAAGGGAGTCATTTTAGGACTGGCAAGATACTTGGCTCTAGAGGAGATCCCAGGTGTCCACAGGGATGTCCCCAGCTAGGTCCTTGGGCAGCAGAGGAGAGGATGCCAGAACTAGCATTGGCCCATAGTCACACTGATGAATATCTTGATCACATCCATAGAAATTTTGTCCAATGGATGGAGATAGAGACAGACACCCACATTCACACCAGAGCAATGGATTGAGCTCCCAAGGTCCAGTCGAAGAACCGAAGGTGGGAGATGAGCAAGGAAGTCAGGACCGCGAGGGTTGGACCACCCACTGAGACAGTGTGCCTGATCTAATGGGAGCTCACCAAATCCAGCTGGACCGGGACTGAATGAGCATATGATCAAACTGGACTCTCTAAATGTGGCTGCCAATGAGGGCAAAATGAGAAGGCATCAACAATGACACTAAGACCTATCTCCTCTGCATGTATTATATTTTTGGGAACCTAGTCGATTTGGATGCACACCTTCCTAGGACGGGATGGAGGGGGGAGGGCCTTGGACTTCCCACAGGGCTGGGCACCATGCCCTCTTTTAAGGAAGCAGCGGGAGGGGGCGGAGCTGGAGGGGACTGGGAGAAGGGGAGGAAGTGTAAATTCTTTTTTTGAATGGAAAATAATAAAAGAATATGGGAAAAAATAAATAAAATACTGCAATCATATATACAAGTGACATTATAATACTGAACAGATAGTATTTAAGAATATATATGCATATACTACAAAAGGTCCAACCTTCTGCAAGTCAGAGAGGCTGTGCATAAGATGCAGGGAAGGCAAGAAAAACATACAGACTTCTTTTCTGAGGGATAAAAATTTATATTTTCTTTTATTATTCTTTCTGTTGTTTGTTCTACTTATTCTTTTTGGGTTTTTTTCCTACTATATGTTTTCATTCTGTTCTTCTACCCTGATGTTTCCCTTCTTTCTTTTTCCTTATGCCTTTGTTCTACATCTTTCCTGCTACTGTGGTTTTAATTTCTCCCTTACACCTTATACCCCCCAGCAGAATCTTTCAGTCAATGTAAATTTACAGTGTGATTACATTCTATTTTTAAGTGAGTGATTACAATGAAAACAAGAATAGCATGTTTTCGATAGCCCTTACGGGATTAAACATGAAAAAGTAGTTGTCCTAAGAACCCACATATATTCATGCCCAAGGAACATATTATAGATAAACAGAGTGTGCCAGGTGGTGGTAACACACACCTTTAATCCCGGCACTTGGGAGGTAGAGGCAGGCGACTCTCAGTAGATCGAGGCCAGCCACAATTAGGGCTACACAGAAAAAAACATGTCTTGATAAAACGAAAGAACAAAACAAAACAAAAATTAACAGAGTGTAAGCAAACAAGGTATTTTTTTTTGTCACCCAGTTAGATGCTGGAGGGTTGCTTTTTGTAGTTACAAAAGAAGGACCAATTAATTTTTTTTGTTTACACTGTTTAGTTTTATTTTTCCATTCAAAAACATAATTAAAGAAATAAAATTTTTACATTTCTTCCCCTTTTCCCAGTCCCCTCCTGCTACTCCCCAACCCCTCCTCCCTCCCCCTTCTTCCTTGAAAGAGGGCATGGTGCCCTGGCCTGTTGGAAGTCCAAGGCCCACCCCCCCCTCCCGGCCTAGGAAGGAGTGCATCCAAAAAGACTCGGTTCCCAATTTTTTATTGATGTCAAATATAGTATTAAAATAATCCTAAAATACTCACAAATCTAAACTTTTATATGTAAAAAACAACCAGTCAGCTCTACAGTAAATCCTCAAGGTGCACACCCATTCAACAATATCTTTTTATATTAGGAAGCTAGGACAAAAATGTGGCAAAATGAGGGCAAAAATCTTTGCCTTTGATCACTAACCCATCCTAGCAAGGAAGGTACTTCAGCCTACAGTAGTCAGTCTGACAGTGTTCCTGTCCTTGACCTCAGTGAGTCCCTTGTTTACCTATTAAAAGTGTATCTTTATAAACTTTGATTTGTTGCCCAAGATTTTGTACCTTAAAGCCATTAACAAAAACATCTTAGCCTAACATACTAACATTCTACACGTCTAAATTCTTTCTAAAGGTATTGGTTGAATCATTAAACTGTTCCAACAGAAATGCTTGAAAAAGTCAATCAGTAGTATTGCACATACCAGTTACACTGCTTACTGAGGTATTAGAAACCCCCTGAAAGTTTCCATACAACCCATAGTCTATGACAGATGTGGTGACCATGACGGCAAAACTCAGTTATGCTCAATAATAGTATGAGGTACTCAGAGCACATAGTTTTGGGGCTTTGCCTCTCTAAAGCTCACCCAGGCATGCTTTGCCAACCACACAACCATGTTTGAAGAGTTCCAGTGCTGTCCTTTGGTTCCCTCAAATGGCCCCTGACAATATACATATATGCACATATACATGTAACAACAATAAATTTTAAAAAAGATTATTAATTTGAGAGAGAGCATGAGGGATATATGAGAAGGCTTGAGTAGAATGAAAGGAATGGTGAAATGATGTGATAATATTATAATCTCAAAAATAAAAGAATAAAAATACCCTGTAAATGAATAAAATTTAGGGTAATATTTTCATTTTTCAAGAGGAGACACATTTGTAAATTTTCCTCTCTGGTAGAACATGTCACTGGTGATGTATATTAATTTTCTTTTGTATTTTAAGTGTGTGTGTGTACCTGTGTGCATGCATGCATGTGCACATGTGTGCATGTGTGCACTTGCTTCTGTACATACTGGATGCCCATGTATAGTTCAGAAGAAAAATCTGAAGGGTTGTTCATCTTCTGCCACCTGGTGCGATGAGGGAATGAAATACAGACAGAGGTAAGTGTCTGTACCGGCTGAGTCTGTGGTACTGTCTTTTTATCAGCTTTCTAAAGCACAAATGTACAAGCATAGCTTAGAAAAAATGGTATATAAAAACACTCATAATAAATAGATCAATACATTGTAATGCAAATGAATAAAATTTTCTTCAATAGCTTCAATCATTTAAGATGTGGCATCAAATGCTATTTAATTTATTTTTCCTATGTAACTGTGTCGCCTTTCATTTATATTTATTCTTCAGATTTTGACTTGATAAGTTTCATAATTTTTAGAATATTTCCACCTCTAAGTCATTTGCTTAGATTATGGAAATAATTTTCTGGGTTTGGGTAGAAATTACTGGGACTTTCTGTGTACCTTCTATACATTATTAGCTTCAAAATGCAAGCCTGTAACAAGTTGTATATCACAGAGAGGCATATACCCCTCAATCAAGAAAGATAGTTCCAAACCCTTAGTTAAAATTAGATGAGCTAGCTTCTGTAGGACATTATCTCCTTCTAAGTGAATATTTAATTCATCAGAAAACTTTATCTTGAATGACCTTAGAGAAATTCTCAAGTTCTAGTAACTACATTTATTTAAGGCATGAACTTCTGTGATGTTAATTTGCTCATATACAGTATGGTCTACTAATTCATTACTTTTCATTTAAAGACTCTGTCATAGATGGATAATTTCATCCTCCAACTTGCTGGAGGTGACAGAAAAGAACCACATGAATTTACCCCTGCCTTTGATCCATAACGATAGGGCTAAATTAGTTTAGAAAAAGAATTATACTTCAGAAACACTGAGATGCAAATTGGTTTAAATATATTATATACTACATGACTAGAGGTCTACATTAAAGTTTAAATTAATTTGCATAGCCTCCTCAACAAATCTGAAACATAAAATAAAAATTTCACACATAAATGCCAACAAAAATATTCACCAGTGTGCATTTAATTCCTTGTTCATATCTGGAATAAAGAGAACATTTCATAAAGCTTGCCATTAAAATTAAAATAGAGAAGAAAGCACTGAGGAAAATCAAAGCATTTAGAGCAATTCCCTTTATAACTGTTTCTTTTATAAATATGAAACTTCAACTGGTGGTCATTTTGTGCCAATTTTGCTTTCAATATCATATGTCTTGACATAAAATGATTACGAAATAAATAAATTCCAAATATAGGTTGTACAAGAATGATAGTATCTTGGTTATTGTTCTGACAATGTTTAATGTGGTTTTTTATGTGGACCTATTATTTAAAATCATTTCTGGTGTGTGTGTGTGTGTGTGTGTGTGTGTGTGTGTGTTTGCATAATTTTCAAATTGAAGTAGGAATTTAAACTGCAGAATCTCTGTTAAAAGATGTATAATTGCAACAAACTAATAACATAAAATGCAAGGTAGAATGAGGTAGGCTTTGCTCTGCTCAGTCTGTGGTTATTCTTATCAGTCTCCCATGTGTAAACATGGTCTCCAAGGTGGCTTTGTAAATACTTCTCACATTACCATCTGCAAAACTATATTGTATCTTATTAGAGAATTATGACTATGCATAAAAATGCTATAGAAGCTCATATTTTTGTATAAAATGTGGTCTAAGGCATTTGGTATATGAATTTTTCAATGGTACATGCTTTCCAGGAAAATATTCTTTATTAACTTACTATAAAGTTTAGGTGCAATTAAGACAACCAAAGACCATTCTAAATGAACTGATATCAGTTGCTCTGGTAGGAGCATATACATCAGGTGCCATTTTCATTTTCCTAGAATCCCAGATGAATTCCGCTATTACTAGAATAACTTTTATTTATGCTTTTACTTTTAGCCTAGAGAAAGTGAAAGTTAGAAGTGGGGAGTATCGATTTACTATATGAGGAGGAAAGGAATGCTTTAAATGATTTATTTTGTCTAATATCTTCTTAATACTATAGCAATAGTATTGTATTTGCAACATATTTAAATGAATTTAAATGAAGACAGCAAAAACCATTTAAAGATAAAATACTTTTTTATTCCTATTATCCATGCATAGAATAAAACATTGGGATATGTTTGAGAAAAATACATATTTATATGAGAAGAAATAATCATTTAGCTTTATAAACTAATATTATGCTGTAGTAAGAGGCGCGCGGGCTGCATTCCCGGCGCCTGGTTTGCTTATACCCGAAATAATTACACAGAAACTGTATTCATTGAAATACTGCCTGGCCCATTAGCTCTAGCCTCTTATTGGCTAACTCTCACATATTTGTTTAACCCATTTCTAATAATCTGTGTGTTACCACAAGTCGTGGCTTACCGGGAAAGATTCAGCATGTCTGACCTGGCAGGCTTCATGGGGGGCTACTCTCTCTGACTCTGCCTTTTCTATCCCAGAATTCTGTTCTGTCTCCTCTACCCACCTAAGGGCTGCCCTATCAAAAGGCCAAGGCACTCTCTTTATTCAACCAATGAAAGCAACACACAAATACAGAAGACCCTCCTACATCATCATGCCTGTTGAAATTTTTCAACTTTACCATTATAATATTAAAAAGTAAATATAAAATATAAAAAGTAAAAACCAAAACTTAAGCATACATGACTTTGTACCTGTGAAATTTTATTTATAAATGATAATGTGGCTGAATTTAGTTCATCAACCATATTATGGTAAACCTTAAGTAGATAACAAATATTTGCTATTTTTCTCATACACTTAATAAATGTCCATAAATCTCCCTGATAATGTAGAAAAAATGTATGTCTGCAAATTTTGTAATGTATGTGAAGCTAAATATGTGTACACGTGTCTGTCTCTGTGTATTTAATTGATGTGTAAGAACAGGCAAGTAGGTTTCAGTGTGAGAGTATTTACCTAGAATTCTATTCTTTCTCATATTGGTAAAGACTGCATTGGTATTTTAGTTTCAAGAATCCAAAATATTATAAGTACTGGTTGAATCATGCAAATATCACTAAACTTGAAATGAAAGAATTTTAAATAACTTCTTCCTTTAGCTCATTCACTTTTCAGCAGAACAAAGAGTTTCTACATTTCAAATGATTTAAAAATAACGTTCAGCCCCCCTTTTCATTTTATGCAAACATTAGTGTGAAAGGGAAATAGGAAGAACTCAGAGATGACCTCTCTAACTAATTTTAACTACTGAATTTAACCTCAAGTCAGCAAAACTGCATGCATGATGTTCAATTCCTGGTGTTGAATTCAAGCTACATTCTGGGACAAATTATACACTTGCTACCCTAATTATTGGCTCCAGAAGTACAAAAATAGTACAAGCACACCTTCAACTTAAGAATGAATTAGGAGCTTTTTGTGTTTTTTCAGGTTTTATCATTTCATCTAAAATAGTTTCACTAAATAATGCAGGTGTTGTTTCTGGATATTAGCCAAAGTTCCTCTTCAGCATGGTTGAATGGAGTAGGTTGTCACTGAAAGGCTCTTGCTTCTTATACTATTCCTGAAAAAATGAATCAGTATTGGATTAATAATTTTCCCCCTTGGAAGGGATTTAATTCTCTTTGCTGTGCATCTATAGACAGATTATATATAGTGTTGTGGGATATTTGTACATTGTGTGAAGATGTATTGCTAAGAATGGTATAATAAAAGCTGAACATCCAATAGCTAGGCAAGAGGATAGCCAAGAATACTGGGGGAGAGAAAAGGAAGAGAGGGAATCTAGGAATATGAATTTCTCCAGAGATTTGGAACAAGTCAAATGTACCACATTGAGGAAAGATAAAAGTCATGTAGCCAAATGTAGGTTATTAAAAGAAAGTTAATTTGAGTTCTGAGAGCCTAAGCTAAAAACCAAGCTTTTATAATTAATAATACATCTTTGTCATTGTTTGTGGGCTGGCAGTCCCTATGAAAAAGTATTACTACATATGGCATTCGACATGGAGGCTCAAATATCCAAACAGAGGGCCTAAGAAAGTTAAGAAAACTTCTGGACATGGACCTGGACATCATTTTCTAGTTTCTCAGTATCTCAGGTGGACCTATGCTAGCTACATACAATGATTCAGCTCCCAACAGTTACCGCTGGGCTTGAGTCATTTGCCAGTGCCATATGCTAAGCATAACTATGCTGGCAAACAGACTGGCCCTATAAGGCCTGGGTCACATGGTCAGAGAATTCTGCAGGTGCACAGAAAGCCAGATCCACACACACATAGGTACAAAAAAAAAATCTGAAAATGTACAATATCCTTAAAAATGTGCTTAGGTGCTGAACAAAATGAGTATAGACAATCATAAAAATACAGTTTAAAAATAATGAAGTCTTTAAAGAGAGAGTCAAGTAGTATAAAAAATATGCCATGTAAGGATAGGAGATAGCATAACACAGAGAGTTTGGCTTTTATATGGTACTTCATTAATTTTTAAAATTTCAAATGCTGCTGAACAGAGAATGACAGATGCTGAGAGACATTGAAGTGCGGAAGGGACAGATGAACTAAAGCAGTGTACGTTTAGTGATTTCTTGGCTTCAAACTGGAAGTTAAACAAGGTGTTGAATTAGGGGAGAGTTTTTACTTTTGTTTCCACAGGAAACAAAGAGCTATGAATTCCTACCAAGTTAATTGAGATAAGATTTGACCAGGGAAGACCTCCTAAGGATCTTGTCTACAGACATGAGGGGAAAAGCCAAGAAAGACTACAGGATAGGTAATGTATAAGCTAATCCCTGCATATGGGAACAGCTGTGAGACTGAATGAGACATAGTAAATCTTTTTGGCTAGAGAGTCCTCATGACTTATTATTACACGGTATCCTTTCATATGGCATAGATAGAGATTTACAATACAATTTGCTTATACAGTACAAGCAATCTATAAAGTTAACAGATGCATTTTACTGGCTCAAACATAGAACAAAATAATCAACTTTAGCTAAATTGTGCAAAAGACATATTCCATATTTGCATTAATGAAGATATATATGTTACCTTCAAAAGTTTCTATTTTCAGAATAAAAAAAAAGAACCAGCAGCAATAAAGACAAGATAATCAAGCTCTCAGAGTGCATTTTTACACTTTCTTCAAAATTCTGCATCCAGAACAACTTCAAAGCTGCTAGCTAAGATGGTTCAGCCTCATAGACTACTCTAGTCAGGACTTCAGATAAGCACTATGCTTCCTCACCATACAGTGTCTAAACAAAAAAAAAAATAAAACTAGCTTTCCCTCAATTGATCATTATATCAGTTTTCTTAGAGTCCCCTAAAGATGTCACTGCCTGCAGACAACAAGAAAAATATTGGGAGCACAGTGCCCACATTCCCCAGAGGTGGGTTGGTGGGTTTTTTTTTTTTGTTGTTGTTGTTTTTTTTTTGGTCATTTAGTGGGTTATAAATGTTTGTCATCATTTAATGGGGTTGGTTACAAATTTTTATTGGTTATGGTAAGAGAGAAAACTAAGCAATGAGTCAAGGTTGTCTTTCTGAAAGGAAAAAGGGAGTATAAAGGATAAAAGGGTAGATTATTAAATCCACTTAAAAAAAAACTACTAATCTCAAATACTTTCATTGGTATGGGTTTTTGTATATTGATACAAATTTAAGCTTATTTTTGTCATATTGTATGTTTCTACTCATGTTTTAGGTAGTGTACCTATGCAACTCATTTCAAAATGTAAGGTAAAATTCTAGTCTTTAAACTGTTTAAGATAATTAAGTAATACAGATTAGTAGTTTGTCATCTATAATAAAAAAATGTAGTCATGTTAGGTATGTTTTCTCGGTTAAACAGATATATTTTAGATGGATAGGTAGTCTTCAAACACTTTAAAGACCTACAAAATATAACATTTAAGATATTTTAATAATATAAGACTTTCATGACAGTGATATACCTCTGCTCCTGACAGCACCAGTTTACTTCAAAAAGCAATGATAGGCATCAAAGAACGTCCAAGTGGCAAAGTAAGCCAATGGGCAAAGAAGCTGCCCTGGCCTCAATTGCTGACTGTATGCTGTCCAAATTCAACAAGCAGGATACAAAGTCAACAATAAAACTTTGCCAAGAGAAGGTAGGAGAATCCTTGAATGACTGTCCAGGCAGGCTGCTGTTTCTGTCATTTCTATAGTTTTGGAAGTTTCTTTTTCTGAACTTCCTGTTTACTCAGGTAATATTATATCTGTTTCCGGTCTAGATAGTTATAGTTACAGTTTTTATTGTTACCAAATTCAGAAAAAAAAACTCACAAAAGAGGTGTAAAGTGTATAGGGTTGAGAGACACAAAAGCTTAAGTTGTTTATCTAAGAAGGTGTTTTAAGGCCTAAAAAGACATTTTTAGGATGGTAATACAAGTTATGATAGAAAGTGGTTTAGGTATAAAAATTTAGACTCACTAAGATAGGATAATTAATAGAGTATTTTTTTCTGACTATGCCAATAAAAATGAACTGGACATTGAGAATATAATTATTTCCTGATACATGTTATTATTAATTATTGCTTTTGTTGTAATCTACTGGCCTGGTCTGTCACCTGGGTACCCTGTCCCTTTAAGAGACAAGCTCCACCTATTCCCAACCTCCCCCTCTTCTAGCTAGGCAAGAGGATCTCTCTCTCTCTCTCTCTCTTCTCCCACCCCGCTTCTCCCCTTCCCCCTTCTTTCCTTTCTTCCCCTCCATAACCCATTAAATAAATTCTATACCCCAGCTCACTCTGCATGGCGTATCTTTCTGCCTCTCACCTGCCTCAGTCTCCCACCTACCAAGGCCTCAGGTAGCGTGCTGCTGCTCCTTGTGGGACTGCCACCGTTTGTGGGATAAGCCTCAGGTCACAATGTTTACAGTTTTACTATATTAGAGCTAAAACTTTTCCTTTTATTTAAACAAAATGGGGGAATGTTGTGAGATATTTGTACACTGTGTGAAGATGTCTTTTGTGATTGGTGTAAGAAAGAGCTGAACTGCCAATAGCTAGGCAGGAGAGGACAGGCGGGACTTTCAGGGATAGCAAAGAAGGGCAGGAGGAATCTAGGCATGGGGATTTCACAGGCAGACTCAGAGCAAGTTAGATATGCCATACTGAGGAAAGGTGAAAACCATGTAGCAAAATCTAGATTAATAAAAGCAGGTGTGTTTGAATTATGAGAGCCTAATCTAAAGGCCAAGCTTTAATAATTAATAATAAGTCTCCATGTCATTTTTTCTGGGATGGTGGTCCTGATGAGAAAGTACTACTACACAATAGCTATTAAAATACTATTTTATGGTTGTACTTATTTTTTGATATAGGTAAAAGTAACAAGTTAATGTGTGATAAAGGGACTGAGGAGATTTCTCAGTTACTAAGGTTTTTTCTTTGAAAGTAAGATGATGAGAGTTCAAAACCCTGGAACCCACATAAAGCCAGACTCAATGATAATGGCCAACTGAAAGCACAGCACTGTTACAATGAAATAAACAGGAGGAAATAAAATCTAGAAGTTCATAAGTTTCTCTGATATCAACACATTATATGACTTATAATATTTAATGGGAAGGTAAGTCTCACGTATTTATAAACCAGAGGAGAGTAGTCACATGGCAGTGTGACTTGTGAACTCACATCAAAGCTGTACAGTAACATAACAATGCTTCTGTGTATGTGGCGTACTTGTAAGTTTATATGTACACATATAGAGGCTGAGTTAGAATCACAAAAATGGCACGTAGAACCTGAAAAATCAGCTGTCTAGGAAAGAGGTAACACCACCCAGGAGGGGCCAGCATCCAAGGGGAAATAACTGACAATCTAAGCCATTAGATAAAGTTACTAAAGGTCCCTGAACCCTGGACTTCACCCACACCCTGACCCGTTTGTCTGATTGATTAGATCTTCCTATCTTTTTGGAATTCCTATTAGCAATGGAATTTGACTCTATGTAAATTTGATTATTAGAACTAAATGAATGTTATCACTTCAAGGCTTTGTGGAAGGGTCATTCCCTTGTCCATGAAGGATGAGGAAGTTACTCTGCTGAGGTATTTTGAGAATGTATCCCATTTTGAAGGGAAATTCATGACTTCACAAGGTTTTTACAGATTTAATAGTGACCTTTCCAAAGACAAGTGTTCCTGCAGCTCTGCTGAATGCGTTTCTCCAGGTGGGTGTGTACACATACACTTCCTGTGGATTAGTCGAATAGATCGGTCAGGTATACATTTGCTGTATAAAACTTGTGGGCTCTAAGTGGCTGTCCAGCCAAGTTCCAGGGATTCTCCTGACTGCCTGTTCAGTTCTAGGATTTACAGGGGCATATCAATGCATTGGTTTCTGCTGAAGTTTTGGAGGGATTTAGCTCAAGTTCCCCTATTTCCATGATAGTTACTTTACTGACAGCCATTTTCCCAGGCTTCTAAAAGTAGATTTTTAATATCAAAATGAAGAGGGCTTTGAAAATTAATGGATTTGTCTATATAGGAAACAGAGTCACACATTGTTAGGAAAAATCTTAAGACAAGCCTCTCTGCCAACACAAAGATGCCCACGTTTAATAAATACAGCACTTTTGGGTGACACGGAAGCATGGCTGGGAAAAGACAGAAAGGGGAAGACATGCAAAACCCCAGACCACATGTTCCTTTTTCTGGTGCGAGCCTAAATAGCCTGTGGGAGTGGTCCTGACCTTCCCTGAGGCTTCCCAGAGGTGTAGTCCATACCAAGGCAACTCCTAAGAGGAAGGGACTTAGGATGGATGCCAGGGACTAGGGTGACCTTCCAATCACATTTATTTATATATATTTATTTATATATATAGTAATCTTCTGCTTAGGCATCTATTCAGAAACTGAACCACTTCCTTGATACATGAAAGAGAGAAAAAGAGATCATAAAGTTGGGTGGGGAGAAAGTAGGGTGGACTTATCAAAAATTAGACAGGAAAGAAGAATATGGTGAAAATTACAATGTATGCAAATCTTTAAATAATTGAACATCTGATTTTTTTTATATATAGAGAGAAGCCAGAATTATACACAGGAAAAAAAAAGACAGCATTATCAACAAATGATTTTTGTCCAATTGGATGACTGTATGTACAAGAATGCAAATAGCTCTATACTAATTGCCCTGCACAAAATTCAACTCCAAGTGGATCAAAGGCATGACTATAAGGCCAGATATACTAAACTTTATAGAAGAGAAAGTGGGAGATATTCTTAAACTTGTTAACACAAGAAAGAACTTTCTGAACAGGATATCAATAGCAGAGACACTAAGAACAAAAATTAGTAAATGAGACATCATGAAACTATAAAGATTTTAAGGAAGTCATCATTTTGACAAAGTGACATGGTAAAGAATGGGTTTCTGTGTCAGTGTTCTAATGCTGTAAGGAGACACTATAACCATAGCAATATTCATAAAAGAAAACATTTAATTAGGACTTAGGAATGCATTTGATTGCTTACAGTCTCATAGGTTTAGTTCACTATCCTTGTGGTCGAGAACATAGTGGCACAAAGGCAGACATGGTAGCTGAGGGATGTACATTGGGATCTGTAGGCAGCAGAAAGAGAAACTGGGGCTGAATTGGGATTTTGAAACCCCAAAGCCCACTCCCAGTTAAACACCTCCTCCAACAAGGTCATGCCTCCTAATCTCTGTCAAGTAGAACCACTCCTTAATGACAAACCATTCAAATATATCAATCTATGGGGATCATTTTGTTCATACCACCACAACAGGGAGATCTGTTCATTTCTTCCTATTTCCCAACTTATAAATCACAAACAAGCACATTACTTAGGTTTCTTCTTTTCTTGCATGTGTTTTCTAGGTTTTGAGAAGTGGTAACATGACAGTGAACTGGAAAGAAAAAGAAGGTTGGAGGTAAAAGTGCCTGTTAAAGGTTAAGTATTTTCTTCCTCCCTCTCTTCCTTCCTCCCTCCCTCCTTTTCTCTCTTCTTGCATTGATTTTTTAGTGACAGGGCCTTCTTCTGTATATCAAACTGGTCTGGAACATATTATTTAACTCCATCTGATTTTTTTGAAGTTTTGATCTGCCTATCTGATCATCCCAAGTGCTAGGATGACAGGAATGTGACAATATGTAAGGAACAATATGTACGAATGTTATTCAAGTTATTGTGACTCCAGATTAATTGGTATTCAATAGGAATTAGATCAAAGAGGTGTGAAAGGAATGAGAAGGATTGAAGTGAACAGAAGTGCTAGACAAATCCTATTGTTTATTCATTCATATATTTATTCATTCATGTGACAACTATTAACTTACCACGTGCTAGTACACACTATCCTGGAAAGTTAAGTAACACATGCATAGAACAGTCTAGTTTTCTACCATTGGACTTAAAAGAGGATAAAAAAGACAACCTAATGCACAAACATATCATAGGATTATGACCTCCTTGGCAAAAATCAAGAAGCAGAGGGGAATAGAAGCTGTGTTCAGCAAGGGGGCTAAGAGGGACAGAAGAATCACATGGAAAGTGAGAAAAAGCAATAAAGGTGTTGCAGCAGCCTGCCTTCTATGTGATGACCCACAGCTACAGCTATAAAAATATAACCAACTTTGACCTTATGTTCTCAAGGCTGACAAATGTTTTAAGACAAGAAAAACATGTGGTGAATGCTTGGTTTTCATTGTAGTTTATCAGCTTTTCCTGGGACCTCAGGAATATAATTTGTTTTGTTTTTTTCAACTCTGCTTTAGGGAAATTTTCATGTCAATTCATAGCTCCCATTGACTGCATCACACATCATACTGGATGTGATACATAAAGTTAAAAACCTCTTGTATATTATGTACTGTGGTAGAGACTAAAGAAAAGTGGTATTTTACTTCACTTGTAAGTTAGTAATTACCTGCCACAAGTTCATATGTGTCGAAAGAAGACATGAGACCCCAGAGGCCATAAATGCCATCTGTATGATGCGCAACAGCGCAGGCCCCAAAGCGGTTATTACAGGGTAGGAAACTGTCGCTTTTTAAGAAGCTTATTAGACAACCTCCTTCTTGCAGGAGTCACAGTCCTCTATATTAATCTGGTAGACCAAGAAAATTCTTCACTGCCCTGAGGAGACACTATCTCTCACATCTAAGATTGTTTGTTATGCAAAATTACTGAGAAAGATGGTGTAGACAGAATGCTGTCACTGAATCATTACAAGTCACATAAAATCACAAGACCCATCTAGGGCTACTATTATCAAAAAGCTGCCTAGCTTACAAGTACTTATTATAGTCATTGAGTCTGAAATCTTGAATATTTTTTCTTTTGGCCAACCTGTCTTCTTTTCTAATGTCTACTTTCTTATGCCATGTATTTTCTAATTACAACAACTTATATTTCAGATTTGTATAATTGAATTAATTATTATTGCATTAACATAACAAGTGACCTAAATCTCACAGAAATTGTAAAGTACTTAAAATTTAATTTCAAAACTGTAACCTACCTTTATATTATTATTTTTGATAACAATTATATATATAATCTCCTTCCTTGGTTTAAGGGTGGGATTTGCAAAAAAAAATTATTCTAAGACATTAATAACTGATTTGGTTTGAATTAATTACCTCCTCCAGGACATTTGCACCTTAACAAGTAAACAGTCGCAACTAAAGAAATTGTCCTTATTTCTTACAAGCAATAAAGGTTAATTGAAGAGTTGTGTTGAGGCAGAAGAAAAGCCTTTTTATGTCATCATCTAATTCAGGAAAGGATTCTGTCCTATGGGATTGGTGAATGAAATCTGGTGTATGAAGCTAACCCAAGGGATCCAGATCTGCTTTACCCAAAGCAGCTCTGCTTTTGTCTGTTATATATTGGATCATCACCAAAGATTTCATTGAATTAAGAGCTTTGTAGATAAGAAAGAGAAACGTTGCCAGCAACAAACAGCATCTGAAGGTCACTGGTCTAATTTATTTATGACTTGGACAGCCTATACTTTTCAGTTCTTTATTTCTCCTGTTGTTCATTTAAACAGTACTACTTGAGGAGGCAATACTTGACAAAGACTATTTATGATTCCTGCTAGCCACGGCACTATTTTCTCATTTAAATCTTTAAAAAAAAATCTATAAATATACATGGAAAGCTAAGAAAAGCACATTAGTGCAAGTTAGATATGATTTTATATAGAGAGAACATAATTGCTGTTTTTATCTTTTTTATTAAATTTCTTCATTGAAACTTTTATATGTGCATATAATGCCTTCTGAGTATTCTCCTCCACTTATTTCCGCTCTATAAATCATTTTTCACATTCATGTGTTTTTGTTCAGTTTTGTAATTTATGGATTATAAGCAGGGTCATCTGTATGACCATGTTTCAGAATATCCATCGAGCCCTGTTGGGATCACCAGTAAGTACACAATAGAATAAACTGACTACCCTTCTATAAATAGACATTAGCTCCCAAGGAGGGAGAAAGTCCAATAAGACCCTCCCCATCTCTGACTGTTGATAGGCCAATGTTACCCAAGTCCCGTTCAGGTAACCAAAGCTGATATGAGATTATGATTGCAAAACCTGTGTCAAGTTCAGAAAACAGCATTTCATAGCTATTTCTCAATATTTTCTAACACATCCATTCTTCCCTGTCTTCCACAGTGCTCCTGAGCCTTAGATGGGGAGATATAAATGCCTCATTTAGCAGCCCCAATTAAACCACTGACTCAGATAAGCTCCACTGATTGAGTCAAAGAGTAACATTTGTCTTGTATGAACATAGATATTTATAAGGTCATTCGTTTATAACTAAGTCAATTTAGGTAAATAATAGCTATGAGTTACTCAATAGGGCTTATGGCTTTCCCAGACATGTTGAGGCAGAAAGAAAAAGCCTTTTTATGCCATCATCTAATTCAGGAAGGGATTCGGTCCTATGGGAATGGCACACAGAATCCAGTGTTTGTAGCACTAGTTATGGATTCCTTCCTGTAAGTATGTCTCGTCTCTAACCAGAGAACAGTTGAATAACCCCATCACCATCAAGCAGCAATCACCCAGCCTGCCCCATTCTATTGGGGAAGATGCTGTTTAATTGATAGGGATCACAAATGAATGAGAGCATTGTCTTTTGTTTCTCCCATCATCTAAGCACCTTAATATATTGAAGAGTTGCTAGTGGAAAATAACTATCCATCTAAGATCCAGCATGATTTGCCCATATTTTGCAAGAAAACTGTATAACGCCTTTATCAAGAGGATCGTATCATCTACTATGGTGGGCAACCAAGAGAAGTAGCAAGAACCTGGATTGTGTTGGAGGTCTTTTGTGTGTCCTTGACCAATAATTCAGAAGTATCTCACACCTGGTACTGGGTTTTGTTTGGTATCCTACAGGTTTCAGAAGCATTATCATACATGTGGGCTATCTTCCTTCTAGATATTTCTCTACATTGCATTTTTAATTTGGTTACAAGGTACTTGGTTTCATAAGGTATTTTAATACTCCCTTCAGTTTGGCTGATTACCTTTCTACACATCCTCTTCTCTGTTCCTCTAACCCCCTCCTTGCTTAAACTATTTTGCCTCTTGAATCCCTTTCCTCTACTTTCATTTTACATTTGTTATTCTTTGAGAGTCTGTAAATATATCTTTTTTCCATATTCTTTTATTTTTTCCATTCAAAAACAAATTTACATTTCCTCCCCTTCTCCCAGTCCTCTCCCACTCCCCGCTCCCTC
The DNA here is from genome assembly GCA_004026605.1 of Ondatra zibethicus. NCBI lineage: Eukaryota > Metazoa > Chordata > Mammalia > Rodentia > Cricetidae > Ondatra > Ondatra zibethicus. The sequence continues at coordinate 69,891 of PVIU01008476.1, forward strand.
CCGCTGCTTCCTTAAAAGAGGGCATGGTGCCCAGCCCTGTGGGAAGTCCAAGGCCCTCCCCCCTCCATCCTGTCCTAGGAAGGTGTGCATCCAAATCGACTAGGTTCCCAAAAAGATAAAAATGCAGAAAAGATAGATAGAGACAAGAGACCCACATTTCACACCAGAGCAACGGATTGAGCTCCCAAGGTCCAGTCGAAGAGCAGAAGGTGGGAGAAGATGAGCAAGGAAGTTAGGACCGTGAGGGGCTGGACTACCCACTGAGACAGTGTGCCTGATCTAATGGGAGCTCACCAAATCCAGCTGGACGGGGACTGAATGAGCATATGATCAAACTGGACTCTCTAAATGTGGCTGCCAATGAGGGCAGAATGAGAAGCCATCAACAATGACACTAAGACCTATCTCCTCTGCATGTAAATATATCTTAAAATATTCACATTACCTGAGGAGAATAATTCTTCCAACTTAAAGGAACATTAACTTAGAAAAGTGAAATTTTCTATTTTGTGTTATGAAGTACAGAGGTGCTGAGGACTGAAAATGAGTGACAGTCTAAGAATGTGACTTTGATTTGCAGAGTGTAGTCAAATACCAGGAGAATAATTGGTAGAAATTTGCATTATAATTTTCCTGGAAAATTGGTTTCTTCTTTTTATAAACTTATTCCCATAATGACCAATTACTTCAACTTAACAAGAAAACCAAAGAACTTTTTCCTTCTTTCTTTCTTAGTAAGTCAATCATTAAAACAGTATGACAGTGTCTTCTTTATAATAGCCAATGGGGAATTGAGAATTAGTATTTCTTAAGTTTGAAATATATGCTAGTCATTCCCCATGGATATTTCTTTTATTTAAAATAAAATAAATAAATAAAACTGTACTTCTCCCTTAACACCCATGTTGCTATAGCTTAAAGCTAATTTTCATTTGATTTACCATTCTTCCTAGTATTTTTTAACAATTATATTATGTCAATGTTGGATCATTTTCTACAAGAAAGTATACAAAGCTTACATTGAGTAATTGTTCCTCATCTTCAGGGCATGACTTGCGTTTTGTCTGTTGGATCATTTGCTAAACACAATGTGAAAATTCCTCTATCTTGACAGGCAGTACTGAGTTCTCTCTGGAATAGGCTGTATCCCACCAGGAGTTTCACAAATAAATCACTGTCACTTCTTCTATCCATTAAGCCTAGGGAATCAATACACTTTTATGTATAGACTTCTTTTAGGATATCTTACAAAACTTATCAAATTTGAACTGCTTGTTAACTGAACATTATACTTTTGAACACACTATAAAAAAGCAAAATATAAATGCAAATTTTATGTGGGCAGTATTATAGGTGTGCCCTAAAATGCAAATTTTATGTGGGAAGTATTATAGGTATGCCCTAAAATGCAAATTTTGTGGCAGTATTATAGGTATGCCCTTTAAAATAGGCACTATTACTACCTCTAAAATTTCTCCAGTTTTTAACAGTGGGTATATTCATTACTATTTGGATTTGAATGAAAAATATCGAGCAAAATAAACAGAAATAACTGGTATTGTTCTGGGAGTCTCTGTCACATGCCTCACCAAAAAGTTCTCCCAACTGGCACTAGGGTTGTGTTTGGTACCCTGCAGATTTAGGGTTCAGCATTATCAACAGCATGTGCCTGTGTATTTGAACTTGGTCCCAGTTGGTGGCACTGTTTGGGGAGGTCAAGGAACCTTTAGAAAGTGGAATCTTGCTGGATGAAGAGCATCACTGGGGGCAGATTTTGAGAATTGATGGCGCCTCCTCAATTCCTGATCCTTCTTTTGGTTTCAGGCAGCTTCCTTCTCTCGCTCTTTCCAGCTGCTGCCATCCCTTCCTCACCACTATGAACTCTAATCATCTACAACAGCAACTTAAAATAAGCTCTTGCTTTCTTCACACCAACATAAAAATAATGATTTTATTTATGCGGTACCAGGGTGATGAATTTTATAAATGTTAGATCAATTTTGGTATATTTCTTGGACTACGTTAAATATTTTTGTATATCTCAGTTTTACTATAATTCATATTAAAAAATATCCATTTTACAGTAACTTTTAACCATTTACAAACTTATTTCTGTTGCTGACTGAGCTATTTTTGTTCCTTAGAAATTAACTTCATTGTGTTTTTATTGTTCATTAATTTGCATATCTTGTTCTCATTCTCGAAGGAAAACTAAATCTAAATTCCTCTTATCAGTAGAATAAAACACTAAACTATGTTTTATTAGGGTGGACCTGGGAGGGATGGGAAGTGAGTGTGCTTGGGGTGCATTGTATAAAAATCCTAAATAGTTAATAAAAATATTATATTGAAAAAATACCAAGAAGTAGCAGTGTACAAAGTTAAAAAGCAAAAAAAAAAAAGCTATAGTCAAAAATTCAAAAATCTTTGGATGAATACAGGCACCCAAATAATATAAATTCTACATAATTTTATTAAAATTAACAAGGCCAAAGGAAAAATGATGGTGTTAATCAATTAGGAAGTCATTATTAGACACATAAAATGAGAAATAATAAAAATGTAAATTTTTCAATGTAAAATAGCTTTAAAAATTAGTAGGACAGAATATTAGCAAATTGCTGTCAAGTTTATTTGAAAAATTACTTTGTTTATTAAATCCTTTTTCAATGAATTGTTGTGGTAATTCACTGTACTGCTTAATATTGGCCGTTTTACCGGAACTTGAATTACCTAGGGGAAAAAAAACCTCTGGGTGTCTCCCCCACGAGGGCTATATAATTGAGGTAGCCAGGCTACCCTTACCAGTGGGAGGCACCAGTCCATGGCTTTGAGTTCTTAATTGAATATAAAGGAGTAAGCAAATGGGGGACCAGAATCCCTAACTGTGTGTCTGGACTTCAGCACCATATGACCAGCTGACTCGGGTGCCTGCTGGCACCACTTCCTTTATTGGACTGAACTCTGCCTGGAACTGTGAACCAAAAACGTTTCCTCATTTAAGATCCTTTGGGCAGCTATTTTGTTTTCAGTAATAAGACAGCTATGGCAACACATATTACTTTTTGGTGTACACTATTCTGTAATATTTTATCTTGTTCTTATGCTTTATTATTGGAAATACACAATGAACTAAGGAAGAGAAAGAACAATTGCCTCAGTGGAGGAGAGGATGAGGGAGCAGACTGAGACTCTACAGGAGTAATTAGATGATATTTGGAGTGATTTCCCCAAAATATGCATGGCATATAAATTCCAGCATTTTAGCTTCCCTTTAGTAATCATTAAAAAGCACTGAGAGCTTAGCTTCCCAAGACTGTAGTCTAATGGTTTGTTTATTCATACAAAAGAAACTGTAGAACTGATGTCCAGCCTGGAAAGTGGTATTTATAGCTTTCGTTGGCAAATAATAGTAGTTTTCTCTGTAAAGATCAACACATTTTCTTGTTTAATTACCTAAAAACCAATAACAAGCCTTAAAATACGTTACAAGGAGATATCATGAAATCCTCAATATGATTTTTATTTATTTATGTTTAATTTTTAAAATTTAACTATATTTGCCATCACAGCGACTCTGGAAAGTGAGGCCAGAGATTTCAGATAAAAAGATCTGTGTGGGACGTACAGTGACTTCAAGATTCTGTCTTAGAAGTCATAGCAGTGACGTTGGCAGTGTACGTTTCAGTGAAGACATGATCGAGGTACTGAAGACAGAAGACCAAAAGAGAAAGTCTAATTTCAGTATGAGAAAGAACACTACTGTTTCAGTTTGCCTTTGGACAAACGGAGTAATGATTGATACTAGATCCCACTGCAGTTCACAGGACTGTTACATTACTCAACAATACTCAATATAAAATAATTCATGTTGCCGGCCAGTGGTGGCACATGCCTTTAATCCCAGCACTCAGGAGGCAGAGACAGGAGGATCTCTGTAAGTCTGAGGCCAGCCTGTAATTCTTTAAGCAGCAACTATTGTTCCAACTTTACTTTCCCTTCCTCATCTCCGAAATACTAAAGCCACAAGGGTGAGCTACTACATGAGGGAACCTGAAAGGTTTTACTAATATATATTTTCAAACTTTCTTAAAAACCTATTTAAAACTAAAAGTATTTATTTGAGGGAAAGAAAAATTCACAGAAGATGTGTACATGTTAAATTCATCTTAAAAGAAAGAAAGAAAGAAAGAGAGAGAGAGAGAGAGAGAGAGAGAGAGAGAGAGAGAGAAAGAAAGAAAGAGAGAGAGAGAGAGAGAGAAAGAAGAAAGAAGTCAGACATGCTGTCTGGTTTCAGATTGAAGGTACAAGCAAAGCCCAAACCTCACCTTAGTCTTTTGTCTTCAGAATTCGTGTGTGTGTGTGTGTGTGTGTGTGTGTGTGTGTGTGTGTAGGATACTGCCACATCCTGATGACTCACACTTCTCTTTCCTTCCTTCATATAACTTTCCCACGTGAGAATAGGAGAACCTAAGGTAAAAAAAAAACTTTAATGACAAGAGGAAATACTTTCACAAGACAGGAGAAATTAATGGCCACTTTGATTTAGATGCATTCAAAAGTGAGCAAACTATAGTCACTTGTATTCTCTTCTCTTGAAAATTGCAGGACAAAGCATCCAAATTCTGGTAGAGCAGTTCAAAGACAATAAATACCCCAAAGTCACTAATAACTGTCTTCACTTGCGTTTTTAAAGCTGACTTTGATTCACATTTATCGTTCCTTTGTGCATTTATCGTGAGTGGCTGAAGCTGTGCTGGACTAATCTGTCTGGCCAGTTTTTCTTAGGCTGCAGATAAGAACTAAAAGATCACTGCTACTGAACACTTTCCAGGTATCAGCCCCAGGTTCTAGTGGATTTTAAGGCATCATTGTATTTATCACTGGTAGAGAGAGGACAGGTCAAATGTGAGATCTCAGGGTATTTGGAAATTTGAATGGCATTTCTTAAAATTTGCATACCAAACCATTTAGTATATGCTGTTCTTTTAGGATAATTTGCAAAATAATCTGAGAAAAATCAATGTGATTTATTCACATTTTATGGGTTCTGATAGAAGAGTAAACACAGTGTCTCCATGTCTGTTGCAAATTTTGTTATCCTCAAATTCTGTGTTTATCCGACTCATTCACAAGTCAGAAGCATTTAGACAAATAGATATAACCATGAATAAGAGATTTCAATTATTATCATTACAAGATCATTTATTTTAATAATAACTTGACAAAGATCATATCATTCAAGCAAGGAGCTTCCATGATGAGTAACAGCAAATAACCTGCCACTTCCTTGATTCTCTAGAAGATTCCTCAGAAATTTACCAAATTTGAAATGCTACAGTCATAATCATACCTTTACTTTTTTAAAAAAAATAGCATTTTTCCTTTATTTTACCTACCAACAACAGTTCCCCTCTCTTCAACTCCTTTTCAGAAGATGTTATGAGAGGAGCAAACATTCCAGAAAGCTGATAAACTTCCAAGCAAAGTAACCAGTGAAAGTTATGCTAGGAAGTCTACCCCACATCATATTGTTTGCAGGTTCCAAAGGAAAAAGACTTTTCAAAGTGAAACAAAACTAATTAAAAAAAAATAAATACTTTGGTAACACTACATGTGAAACACACAAACTACAGCTATAATAAATGAATTTTGCAAACACTCTGGCTTCCTAGAAAGTAGTAAAACAGCAAAAGTCAATGAAGTTAGTACTAAGTGTGCTCTTTTGGGAGAAAGACACAGAAGTGCTTTTAATATTATGAAAGTATTTATATGAAATTTAGAAGCAGGTCCTTAATAAATAACAATGTCAATAAAACATACTTGCCATTTTAACATATATTTGTATATTAAAATGGACGATTCAATTGTTTTGCTGACCAGGACTTGGAATTTTTACATTTAGAAGTAACATGTTAGAAGTAAGCAAAAGAAAAAAAAAATATTGGGGACTTACATGGTCACCTGGAAATTTAAGTTAATAATTCGTAAGTAATGAAGTTGCAAAAGTATTCCTTTGAATTTTTATGCTGATCATTAAAACTCAGTGTTTTAAATCAACAAATTTAGTATTCACCACACTATGAAAATAAAATTGCACAAAATTTTACTACACAGGACTGACACAAAACTTCGTCATTCTAAAACACATTTACAGGTCTGAAGTCTGGTATTATGTCTGTATGTCTGTACGAAATGCTGAATCTGATTCAGAGTACATGTGTATTTAATTAGCTAACATTATATACATACTTGATGTACACATATACACATATATGTATAGTATCATTTAAATATTGATATATAGGTGATATATTACGGTTTTCTTTAATCATTTCTTAACTAAAAATAAATTATCAAAATTGTTTCACTTAACATTTATTAAAGCACTGATCAGAGATGAATTAAACTTTTGTTAATGAACTAAACCATGCTAATTCCAGCAGACAGAACAGGCAGACATGGGGGTTGCTGGATCTTGCTGGCCACCCAGCCTAGCTCAGAAGCAGACCCTGTCTCAAAGGAATAAGGCAAACGCAGGATACCTGATATCCTCTGCTGGCTTCTGCATATCTGAGCACAGGCACATACAAGACACATACGTACATGTACAACTTACATATACATTACATTGGAACACATACACACAATTTAGGAACCATATTCATCATCCAATCATGCACTGAAACATTGGGTTCTCCAGTCAATTAGCTACACAAAATGGCACATACTATCAAATTATTTTTTTCAGTTTCATTGTCAAATCTGAACAAACATCAGTCACTTTTTAAGAGAAAACTTTATAAGGAGGGGAAACATATGGAAAACCTCTCTCAAGTGAGTATGTTGAGACAGTTTCAAAGCTACACTATCTAGAAAATATGATCCTGTACAAGAGAAAACCAAGTGATAGACATATTGGAATGTAAATATGAATGACAACATAGTTGGTAAAGGAAATTAATAAAAAAGGAATACAAAAAATATTGCTAGAGAGCATCAAGCAACAGAAACGGAAGCACAAGGGGTAAGGAGGATAAAAAGCATTTAAAATGTGTCTGAGGTATACAGTATATTTCTAATAAGAATAAAACACCATACCCAAAGAAATTATATTAAAATGTAAGTCAGGAAGTCATAATCATTGTGAATTTGCAAAAACAAAAATATACCAGTGTTTAAAGTCTTATTTTCTTTGACTTATGAGACAAAGATAATGAGGTACAAACTGAAAAGATAGTTTACCTGCACATTTATGAGATTAATATCACCATTATTAAATTTGAATAGTGTAGAGCTCATTAAATCCCCAGACAATTTTTGGTATATTTAATACACATCACTTTCTACTAAGTTTGAATCGAGTAAAAATGTTCTCAGTTATAAAATGAATTCAAAACTTTGTGACATTCACCTCCCTTTAGAAAGTCTCAAAAGTTCATGCTTAACACAGTGAAGAAATAAAATGACACATGTCATAAAGGAAATGACATTTGCCATAGTCCCATCGAGTGACAATCCTAAGGCTGGGACTCAGCTCACACTGAAACCTAGATACCACGATTTCAAGAAAAGATGTTGGTTTAGTGGAAACAGAAAGAAATCCTAAACCCATTGTTGTTTTAAGCAGAAGAATGATGCAGGATTAATAGACCATGAAAGGAATTACTGGGTAAAGAAACAAGTGAAGATAATTGATAGTTATTGAATTGACAGAGAAACCATTAATTTCCTATCAGAGTAAACAACACTGTATCCAACCAAAGAAAAATATAGTGACAAAAATTCAAATTAAGAGTTAGGTATATAAAGCAATGATGATATCAATTCCTGTTTTAAAATAACAAATATTTGTTAATGTTTTTATTTTACAGTGCTGAAAAGGTAAATGCTATATTTACTGTAAATATTAAATTAGAAAACACATGCATTACTCTTCTTATATTCACCTCAAACCATAAATGACACTGATTTGCCCTGTTTAGGATCTCTTTAATCCTGGTTCTTTAATATTTAAATTTTTCTGCTGTTATGTTTGGAATTCTTAAACTTATAATACATTTAGGTTATTCCAACTTCAAACTACAAGACATGAGTTGTCACTGACATAGAGAGCCATTCACATTTGTTTCCAGAATGTTCAAAACATTCTTGCAATATAATGATAACTATCTTTAATGTTTAGAATATTATTCCACAAGTGCAATGTTATTTTGCCTTCATGGGCCCTACAAAATGTTTGGTATCATTCTAGAATATTTATGAAATCCAGTCATCCACTAATATCATATAAACTTAATGAAAACATAAGATGTTGAAATCATAATCTGAGGTGAACCAAAACTAGTTCTGAAATCTGCTTATTTGACAATGTCACTGAAATGAGTACTTAATTGTGCCCGTATCTTTTGCTGCTTCTATGAACAGTATCAATAACCATTCCTTTCTTGTGTGGACATTGTGAAGATTACATGTAAATGCTCATTACATATCTGAAGCAAATTAAGTCTATAATTTGTGGCAGAGACTTTACATTAATGTTGTGACAGGAAAAAACTTTATCATCACCACCTTTGAGAAATTCAGCTTTCTTCCCAAAGCCTCATATTTTTCTACTAGTTCACAGAAGGGTCAGCAATATTTTTCAATTTAGGTACAAGTATGCAAGGCTCAAAAAGCAGTAGGAAAGATAAATAGTTACTCTCAGGACTGGCACTGTGGAAGAGTCAATTTATGGCCACAGAGAAATACCATAAATTCCTTGTGATACATAAAATTCCTTGACACCTAATTCCAAATAACTTAATGCTTTGAAGAAATGTCATTCATTGAAAATGGTCATTGAAAACTGAAGACAATATAGTCTTGGATTTCAGGAAGGTGAAGTTGACTATGATAAATATTAAGAAATAGAGAAAAAATTAATTGTGGCCTTGGAAAGGAAAGCATTTTATGTAGAACCTATGCTATGAACACTTTATTTCTCACTGACTCAATCAATAAAACATGTTAAGGGATCCAAATATATTAAAACAAATTTCTATAAAATTGAAGCTGTAGGTTGTTATTGACCATCTTTGTCATATTGATTAATAATTACAAGCAAGAAAAATATGGTTGGAGTCATAAGTTGTCCTTTACCACCTGTCACAAAGTAAGCACTGCTAAAGATCTTGATTCTAAATGCTATAATCCTATGAAAGTAATTTATATGATATACACAAAAATTAATCATGTTTCCTAACAATTCAGATAGAGTAAGATAACATTCCCTTTATTAAAGTTCTAAACTGAAACTCGTGTCTCTCAGAAGTAAGCTTCTAAGATATTTTTAGAAAATCTTTTTCATATTCTGTTTTGAATCCACATAGGCAGTGATTCATCTTTGCTCCTTTCTTCTTTCTTGGTATCTTAATTCTTTCCAGTTTCATTATTTGCACAAGAGTTGCTATGTAGAAATGCTCCCAAAGTATCCTATTTTGATTTTCACAATTTTCTAGGGGTGTGTGTGTGTGTCTGTGTGTATTTTATATGTGCATTTCTCCTGCTTTTTGTCTGTTGTGTTATATTCTATTTTGCTTGTCTTGCATTTTTGCTTTCTAAAGAGAGAGCATACAGGAGTGGAGTTGGATTGGTGGGAGGATCTGGAAGGACATGAGAAACGGAAAACTGATCAGAATATATGTTAGGAAAATTTTATTTCAATAAAAATTAATTAATTAAAATGGTAATTTCCTTTGTTCACCTCTAGTCTTACATATAAAAGTGTGTATTACATTCACATGCTTTGTCTATGACTAATACAGACCAAGGAAGATGCCGAGTGACATTGAATATGAATACTTTATGACTGTTTGTTTGCTAATCTCAGGTTCAGATTTTTATCATCCTCATACTGGGATGATTGTCCACTTCAGAGAGAAAAGATTTCTTTTATTTTTCTTGTCAACTTCTCACTTTCTGGGTGTGCCTTCAATTGGCATTTTTTTCCTTGTGTGTTCGTTGTTACTATGGGGAAGAAAACTAATCTACAGCTGCAATTTTATTCAATAATTGTATGGCTATATAATAACTGTAGTATAATTATTTCATCCTATAATTATAAGATCAAATTCAAATTGCAGGTTATGCTCTGAATATAAAGAATTTCTCCACTTCTAGGATTAACCATAACTGTTTTGCATACTATCTTACAATCTAATAAATCATTTGAGTTCTTCAAAGTCTAATTATGTTCATGTGACACTTCACCATATTTCCTAGATTTTTACTTTAGTTCCTATAAGTTAAAAAATATTTTTCAGAATCGTACCAACAATGAAACTATTTAAATCCATACAAATCATTTGTTTACCTTCTTGGGACAGCTGGAGCGACGCCAAATGCAGAGAAACTTGACCAGGTATCAAGAAACATAAGCTTCATCTCCGAGGTAGCCTTCCCTGTGACAATAAGATATCAGCTTCATGAAGCAATATTGACTGGACGTGACAGCGCTTTGCACGTGGCCAATTCCCTACCATAGGTGGGGAGGATTTTATGATGTCCCACCCCATCAGAGGGGCTATTTGCAATTGATGGTTCCTAGAGGAGGCCAAGTACCTTTTCTTCAAGGTTGCAATCCTGAGAGGCCACAGATGCTCCGACAGATGATCGTATGCCGTGCGCCTATGGGCAGCACTACGGAGACTCCATGGGCTGCTCAAGAAAGCAAAGAAAGAGCACATGAAGCTGGAAGGGGAATGTACAGGGGACACTCAGGAGGAATAATAGAGGAAATGAGGGTGGAATGGAGCAAAACATATAATCACACATGATCTCAAATAATAAAATAAAAATTATAGGAAAACTTTAACTTCTGATGTTATGAAGAGAACTATAAAACATAATTCTAACTGAGTCACCCATCTGAAGTGGTTAAAGGGAATCAAAAATGAGCAAGAAAATGTTTAATTCTGTCTTCTTTTCTATATCAGTTCCATATCAGTTCTATATCAGTTATTTCATAACAAAACCAAAAATAACAATTATCAAAACTTGACTGCTTTTAGGATTCTAATTCTCCCTCAGTTTCTGGTTTGTTTTACATTCCATGGCTGTTTTTGAGGTGTTTCCCTCTGTGTCCTACTGTGGTGGGGGAGCAGGAACTAGAAGGGGCTGCATCAACATTAGCTTTGGAAGTGGAATTTTTTCCAGTATTTTTCTCATCCTTTCCCACCTGCCATGCATGGAACAAACAGGGTACGTACAGAAAATCCCAGATACACGAAGGCGGACAGAGGCGTGGGCTGCGTAAGTGACCTGTAGAGAAAGGAGCATGTGCCCTGTGGTGTAGTGCTTGTGAGTCCTTGCTTTTCCCACTAACCATCCCACTTCATTCTTAGGAGCTGTTTTTTTCTTTCTTAAAACTGTCCATGTTTATATTTCCTCATTACATATGTGCCCCTGGTATAACTATTGGCCCTGGGGCATGAGAACATGAAGTTTTCAATGAGGTGTTCTCTCCAAACCCGGAATTGTGTCTGTAGCACCACATATGTCGTTACTCTTAAAGAAGACCTTATGTGGTTGAAGGCACTTGTTTCAGAAGAACTCGTGCTGGAGCACACAGTTCCTTACTGGAGGCAAAATATTGCAAGGTTGGGACATCTTATAAGGTAGACCTCACTGGAGGAAGTGGGCCATTGGGGACTAGCCTTGAGGCCTTACAGCCAGGCCCTGCATTCTGTCTGCTCTCTGCTTCTTGACTGCTGACACAAATTAACTCGATGCCTTGCTCTTGACACAGTGACTTCTGTCATGATGTGGGCCTTCTGAGATGTAAGAAAAAATAAACGCTACACTCCTTAATTGCTTCTTCACAGTAATGAGAACAGTCGCTAAGACTGTAACTCTTGGACGCATCCCGAAATTCTCAGTCTTCTGATTCAGTCCTGTTTATTTCCTATTTTTCCTACTCTGGTCGCTCCTGTAACTGCAGTGTTTTAATTGTCTGATATTATTATACATTCACCTCAATATTCCCCAATAGACTGAACATTCTGAATAGGTTGCAGTGTTATCTATTCCATTCACTATTTTCCAAAAGTCCATCACCTAATATACTATGTTCTTTTTATAACTATACAAAATACATTGATAAGTCCGATAAAACACACAGCTTTATTATCTTCAAAGAATGACAGAGGGAATAGGGCCCCACTCTTGGAGTTAATACTCTCATTAATAAAACAACTCAAGACTTGAATAAAAAATTAGTCAGGGACAATTTTATTAGTATTTAAAAGAAAATCCCCAGGGCAGGCAAGATGTAGTTTCCACAGCTGCCCAGGGATGCAGGGGAGAGAGCAGTCATTATACAGTGAAACTGGAGGCCAAGCACATGGCTGGCGAGCAGGCACATGGCAGGGAGGAAGCTTTAGGGAAAGAGTGAGGAAGCCAAATGTTAAGAAAAAGACCAAGGACATCAGGACAGCATAGAAAAGCAATAGAGGAAGAAAAAAGTTATAATATTTTAATAACTCAGAGAAGTAGGCAGAAATATAATCTATATGGCAATGGCTAAGTAACCTACTGCATTAAAGGTGGAGATCCTGATTTTAAACTAGTGTAGTATCCCAGTGAAAGGCTAATGATTTCACCTCTCCCTTACATGAGCCAGTCCTCCTTATTCTGAGGGACTGACCCAGCCCAACGGGAAAATTCCGTCTCCACCTGGGCCAGACATTGTATTCTTTTGTCCTGAATAAGGGTTTTTTTTTTTTTTTTCCGACTTTAACAGTGGTAACTAGCTTGAGCTATAATTTGGAGTTTAGTTTATCCAAATTACAGGACTGACTAGATGTTTCAGTGACTGGAATGCCTGACAATACCATGTGTCATACCTGGGGTATGGTAGAAGAGGCAACCAGCTCCCCAGTATTGTTCTTTAACCTCTAAACATATGTCATGAAATGTACAGTTATACATTTTCATCAATCAACATAATTCACTTTAGAAATAAATATAATTTTAAAATCAAGGATTTGGATTTAGATAAATATGTTTCTCTAAGATGTCATAGCATTTATTATGAACAGTTGTAACTGCAAAACAAAACAAAAAAGAAAGAAAGAAAACGATTGATCAAGAAAGGCCTCTACATACAATTACTGAA
>PVIU01008477.1:0-82997 GCA_004026605.1 Ondatra zibethicus
AAAAAACAAGGACATCTTGAAGTTTGCATGCAAATGGATGGAAATAGAAAACGCTATCCTGAGTGAGGTAACCCAAACCCAGAAAGATGATTATGGTATGTACTCACTCATTAGTGGACCCTAGCTATAAAATAAAGGTCACTAAGCACTTAGCTCGCAAGCCCAGAGAAGCTGAATACCTAGGTGAACCCAAAGAAATGCAAGTTCTTAGATCCTCATAGCAGATCTTTCCTGCAAAAACTCCTGATAATGGATTCGATTATCTCAATAGATCTGGCCCTTATACATTTTAAAGCTTGGGAATCACTGCCCTGCAACCCAAATCTCAGATATAACAGCTTTTTTTTTTACTTGAATTTAATGATCTACAAAATATAAATGATATTCAAAGGTCTTTTTTATTCTACTCATATTCATACAATCACTTCCATATTTTATGTTTATTAACACATCTGAGGATATGCATACAAATTTGAACCCATGTTTGTAAGATGATTTACTTTTAGATTAGAGAATTTCATTCTGAATACTATGCTATGTTCCATATTGATCCCTAAATACCTAACGCTATTTTATATAGTATTATAATTATTTGCTGTCATAGTTCCATAGAAAGTAAATAAATATCTACTTATGGTCATTCAAGTTGTTAAAAATTCCCAAGATTATGGCAGTTTTTGTTTATTTGTTTGGAAACAGATTCTTACTATGTGGCCCAGGCTGACTTTGAATTTGCTGGGCAGCCCAACCTGAAGAAGCTTCAGACCTTCCAGCTTTAGTTTTGTACCCCAAGATAAAGGTGCATACATTGCAACTTGGACCCATGTAACACTTTTTATTCAAATTTTGAATAAACACCTGTAAAAAATCAAACAAACAAGCAAACAAAAACCCCTTTCATAGACACTACAAACGGAAGATCACATTCATTGTTCTTTCCCTCACACAACACTCAGCCAACCCGCAACATAATTTTAAACATTGTCTCATAACGAATGTGGAAATAATAGATATTATAAACAATAAGCAGAACTATAGTTACATTATCGACAAACTCTACTTTTGCTCATCAGAGTAAATGACATACTAACAAGGGAAACTTTAGCTAGCTGTATGTGACTCTTTCTGTGGTGTAGCCAGTGGTATGATAAGATCCCTGCACATACCTGTGAGGAACAAAGTCAGAAATTGAAACAATGTTTTTACAATAATCCTGAAACATTCATTAAAAAATACAGTGTTGTGTTGATTATGTTACTTGTGTCAATGCATAAATATATTATTAGAGGCCATGTGACCATTACTGATACAACGGAAAACAGCTTATTATTTTATATGTTGACTCTTTTTAGGAACACGTGACAATGTCTCAGAAACTGCTTGTTTGGTTCCCATCATAACAGTGAACTCAAGCTACTTGTACATATGAAACTGGAGAGAAATGCCAGTTTCCGTATTTTAAAGTGACCATTTAATGTTTGCATGTGTTTATGCCTGTGTGTTCATGCATGCATTTGACGGCACCCATGTGAAGATAGAGGACAGATTTTAAGAGTTGGTTCTCTCCTTCCATCTATTGATTCTGGGGATGGAACTTAGGTCTTAAGCCTTGGTGTCAAGGAGGTATACCTGCTGAGCCTTCTGGACATCCCGTAAAATATTGTTTAAGTCATTCACATTTGCAGGAAAATGAGAATGCATTTTTAAAAAGAACATTTTTGAACTTGTTCTTTGCACAGCAGTTTATGCTACAATGTCTGTAGCTTAGTCACTATGCACTTCCAGCTTCCACCCTGCATGTGCCTGTCAGGGGTAGCAACCTTCACTGGATGAGGACGCATACAAGGAGGGATGTATTAACTGTACTCTACTGGTTCTGGTTTGGAGTGCTTGGCATTTATTATTACCTTTCTAACTTCTATTCACACCTGTCAGAAAATTTTAATTTCAGTACCGTCATTTTTTTACAGATCCTCTTCTTCCTTATGGACATTTATCCAGCAAAACATCTAACAACAAAACAGGAATCAGTTACAATTTAGCATTCTTTAGCTTTCCTTCAATCAGGAAAGGGCCTCTGTTTTCAAATATTTGTATGACAGATGACTTCTAACAATGACAAAAATGTAATCACAGTGATATAAAATTATGAATATAGACATACCTTAGGCATTTTTGCAAATATCAAGAATTTCAAAATGCCAAAGTCCTTTGTTTCTCACAGGGTTCATCAATGACCATATAAGGCATAACGATGTTTTAGTTACTGAAAACTGTGACCACATGGACTGAAACAAAGTTCTTGCTATGTGCCTTGAAAAGGGCAATGCAACAGTTTCCTTGCCTTGTACTCGGTGTGGAAGTCTGCTAGTTAGAGCAGAATAATATATCAATGTGCTACCTATTTTGGGGGAAATTGGTTGGCATATGGAAACAGCACTCAGCTGGAAATCATTTCAGACACCTGAAGAGAATTATACACTTAATAGAAAATCTGTTAATTAGAAATTTGAAACATCCGTCAAAGATATTCTCTTGTAAATGCCTCAGTTTCAAGGTCTGAGGAACATCAGGTTGTCATTGTGATTAGATGCTCTTCTTTGTTTTCAGTTCCAATAGTTGCTGAGCACAATCAATTTGACAAGTATCCCATGAGCACCCCACAGCAGATGCTCTCTGTCCTGTTTCTATCTATTGTCCAGGGCACTGGAAAAGGAAGGAGAAAGCAATTTCACACTTGTTCCTAAGACTCTGAGACACAGTGTTCTATGAAATTATTTTTAAATGTAGGATGTTATTTTCACAAATAAAATGTTATAATAAAAGTCTATCCATATATGAAAAATTTCATGGGACTCTGGGGGCTGTGCAGTTGCTTTAAAATTTTTTGAGAAATGTACAGTCATAGTTTATGGCGTCTTTTCTCCAACTTTGTTACCTGTCTCTAAACATAATATTGTGAAGAATATACTAACTTAGTGAATAAATTAAATTGCTTCTAGAAATAAGTTTCATTTTTAACTCTCAAACAATCTATTATACCACCCATAATTTATTAAGGTAAATGCAGAGGATTTGCCAAATTTACGGCAAATGCCTTAATAATCTTGAACATACTCTATTTTAATACTCTAACCTGTATTCAAATTGGCTTAGTGTTACTTTAGCAGACAGTAATGAGAGTATAATTAAAAAAGCGTCTTGAGTTTTTCTATAATTTTCAATTTACACATAGTAATAAATTACATTTTAACCAAAGTGATAGATTGAGGATGAGAACAATTTCCTGGAAAGTTAATTTAGACTACAAGTTTAAAGAAATAAAATGTCTTTATAAACCAAGGAACCCTTGATCAACTTTAAGATGATTTTTGTAAAAGTATACTTAAGACTTTGACATTAAATCCATGTTACAGATTAAAATTGAATATTAAAAGATCAAATAGAATATCAGTTACATCAAACTTTCTGAGAGAAATTTCTTATTAATGGAAAGAATAAGTTTCTATGAGTTTGCCAGTTCAAATTAACCATCTCTTTGCGACAACTCAAATTAACCATCTCTTTGCATTCCTTCATATTTTGATTCTCATCTCCAATATAGTACCTCACATGTTAGAAACCCAAGTAAATATGACAGCTTGTAATAACCTGAAATGACCACAGAATATGTAAATGTGATGTGTGAGTGAATCCAAAGTCTTGTTTAGCTTTTTCCTATTATCTGTGTCATCACTCACCCACTGTTGTTTGAGGGTTATTTGGGGTAGAAAAGGTAACAGCCTGGTCCTAAGACCAGATAGAATGCTCCATTTCCATCAGAAAACTGTGTTCCAGACATTTTGATGTTTCAAATTGATCAGACTACTGTCACCAGTGATTTGCTCAAACACAGATATAAATTTATAGAATCCTGTTATGTGCATTTTCAAGTAAAATTCAATCCAGGCATTCTGGATGTTAAATAAAGATTATCCGGGGTTATCTTGAATTTGAGTCAACATGTTGGGGATTGTTACAAGTAGGCTGCAGGTGTCCCTAAAGGTGAAGTCCTTCTGCCTGGAGACCAGGAGGGCCTCTATGTTGCCATGCTCTAGTCTGCCCGGGTCTTCTGTTTTTACACGTGTCTTCCCTATGGAGGTCTGTGGAGCCCCAAAACTGTGAGCCTATTTCTGTCTTGTCTGAAGGTCAGACAGTTTCAGATTGCTCAAAGTTGTTGCCCTTCCACTCTGACCAAAGGTTAGAGAGTTGAGACTTAACTTCTGTTCCTTCAAGTTATTGTCTGTTTCTACCTCAAAGGTCCCACCTAGACTTAGATCAGAGAGTTCTGCTCTCTCAAGTTTTTTGCAAGGTATGGCTAATATCCAGACCTTGTATTTCAGGCATAGAGAAGTAGATCTGTTTTTATCTCAAACAAAAGTCTAAGGACTCTACTAAGTTCCTACTCCCTTAGGGAGATAACAAAGGATTCTACCCAGGGAGTAGTTTGCCTACAGAATATTTTGATCTAGGGTGTGAGCATTACTTGTCTTGTTCTAGCAGCAGAATGTTTAACTAAGAATGTAGCCAGCAATCCTTCAACTGTTCAGTTCACTTCTGTGCATCATGTTAATGCATTTTTTAAAAATCTTATTCCTACCTTTTGGGGTCAGGGGTATTTTAAGCAAATGGAAATTAAACACAGCCTCTTTCGGTATTCAGGGGAACTTTTCTCCAGTACTAGCCTATGTTTTCTATTTTATTATTTTCACTCATGTCTTAATTCTTTTTACTTATTTTCCTAATCCCCATGCCCCTACCCTGGTAAGTGGTATTTTTGTCAATACTGGTCTCTGACAGAGTTCAGATTTCCATGCTTTATCATGACTTTTACCATGACTCAAAATTGTCACAATGGAGACAGGTTTAATTATGGAATCAGAACACAGTGTGAATACCACAAAGCTCTATACTAAATAATTCACAGGTTCTATAGATAAGTAAGTCATATGTATATGTGTAGAATGTTTGAACACTGAGCAATATAGCACTGACAAAAGTACAAATGGTTAGTTCCTGGCAAGTGGGGAGTGAGATGATAGACATGAATTGATGTGTCAGGTAGACAGAGATGAAGAAGTGCAGAATCATCACAGTGTGTAGGGATGATCATAGCATACAGAGAACTGACTCTGTCTTAGTGTTTTTTCTGATCTGATAGTTGGCGGCAGTGCTGGTTTCTAGGCTGTCAACTTCAGTAGGTTTAGAATCATCATGAAAATAATATTTTGTGAGGTTTCCAACAAAGACTTAACGGAGGAGAAAAGATACATGTTGAATGTGGGCTGCAGCATCCTGTGGACCAGAGGTCAGAATGCATAAAGGCTGCACCAAAGAAAATACTGACATTCATTCTTCTCTGCTTCTTGATTGCATAAACATGGTGAGCATTTACCTGCTGTTAGTACCACCTGGCTTTCTATGCCAGAGTGGACTGTATTTCCTTGAAGAGCAAAGTAAAATAAATCCTTCCTTCCTAGGTCTGTTTCTTTTTGTGTGTTAGGCAAAGCAACAAGAATAGCTAATGCAATAATAACATTCTCTCAAAAATGTTGGAGAATCAATAGAAGCTGGAGAATTAATAGAAGATGCAGACAAGGCTTCTCTTTTTATCCTAAGAACAACACTAACCTTTAGCATCTGGCATCTACTTCCTCAGCCAGCTATTCTAGGAAAACCTCAGCTCAAGGTCCATTGCCATCCTATGTTGCTTATCATGTGGGAGAATGCAGATGTTCATCCCAGAGGAATTTGAGGTTTAGAACTCTCTATTCTATGTATTGTCCATTGATGTCCCCCTACATCAGGTGCTACTCTCTTTCTACCAGTGATTTTAATACTTTCGTAGATAAAAAATAAGCTATGTGAATGTGGTTTATTTCTTTCCTCATTATTCTCACAGCCATATTTTAGATCAATTTTCTGCTCCTCAATTACAGGGTCTGAGTTTTTAACCATGGAACCTTATGAATTGTTTCATAGTACTTATTTATCGGGTATGTAACTGTGCATGTGTTTGCATGCCTGTGTGTATACATGTGTGTATGTGTGTGTATGCATGTTCATGTGTGAAAATTAGTAGACAGCATTCAAGATACATGTCTCTTTTTCTATTAGGTATGTCTTGGGGATGAAATTCAGGGTCAGGCTTTGAGGAAAGTGTCTTTATTTACTGAGCCATGTTACCAGTCCAATGACCCCTCATTACTTTCTTGCTATGTCCTCCCTTCATCTCTATTTTACCATTATACACACTTGAGGCAATGGAAGTATAAATGATAATGAGAAATAATTGTTGAAATTATTTCATCATAATACAGTTCTTAGAAAATGCATTGCTAATGGTTTATGTTTACAGAAATTTTATGAGAATTTGAGGTCATTATTCTGGATGGACAATTACCAAACTGCCAGGTAAGAATGATTTTTACCATAATGTTTATAAAACTTTGTAACTATAGCTGAAGATATTTTTTTGTTAAAGAGGGCCAAGAAAAGACAAAATGACAGAGTTTAAATATAGGCTACCCTGTTCAACAGAGAACAGTCTTGTTGGAAGAAAAAATAAACAAACAAACAAAACAAAAAAGAGAAGCAAATTATCACAAATTTAGGCCCTAGAAGTTTACTAATAGTAAATATATATGATTTCATTGCAGCTGTAGCTGTTTTGTTTGATTAAATGATTTGGGGGGGCTGCTTTTGCATTTGTAGTACATACTAACATGATTTTCCCCCTCACAAATTACCTCTTCCTTGAGCAAATTCATAAAGCAATTTGAATCATCAGCAGGCTTCTTAATCCTCTCAAGATGTCAAACAACAGATGCTTACTGAATGATGAGGTTTCTGAAAAGTATTAGAGCACGAGATGGGAGGATTTAGATTATTCAGTTCTATGCTATTACTTAATATAGCTATGTGAAAACAATGTCCCAGAGTGCTGAATCATCTGAAAGAGTCATATGTAGAAACAGCTGCATCAGTCCATTGGAATGACATTTCCAAAATGAATTTTAAAAGTACATGAATTTACTGACATAAATTTTAATCACATTCCCACAAAATAGCATATGAAAGTGATAATGAATTAAAATTTATGCCTACAGGTAGAACAAAATATTAATAGCCTATCCCTAGTGGAAAGAGAATATCATTAGTTAATATTCTAAATAAGTAGCAGGTTAGTTTTATATATATCAGACATAAGTTGTAGATATGGATTGTTTATAGTGTTATTTTATATTTCATACACTTTGTTGTGGGACAATGGTCTTGTACCCTGAAAGACTTGTCACTTGTATTAGTTTAATACAATGCTGATTGGCCAGTATCCAGACAGGAAGTGTAGGTGGAATGACCAGGATAGGAAAATTCTGGCATGTGGAAAGGCTCAGTCTGCAGTGGTCACCCTGACGCAGAGGAAGCCAGATGAGAATGCCTCACTGATAAAAGGTACTGAAGCACATGGCTAATACAGACAAGAATTATGGGTTAATTTAAGATGTAAGTGTTAATAAGAAGCATGAGCTAATAGGCTAGCCAATTTATAATAAATGTATGCCTCTGTATATTTCTTTGGGACTGAACAGCTGTGGGACTGGATTGGACCGAAACCTCTGTCAACAACAATTACTTTCAGTTGCTTGGGAATTTAGCACATTTTTAATATATCTATCCTCCCTCCCCAATTCTTCCCTAATCTTACCCCACTTTAATCATTCAGCTTTATAATCTTTATTTTTTCTCCTAACATGGACAATTTGTATTGCCCAGATATTCTTGAATGTGTGGCTTTATACTTCAGCATGGTTTAAAAAAACTGACCTTTTTTCTATCAGGTAATAATTCTAATAGATACTAGACTATATGGACTCACTAGGCTTAAAGACAGAACATGAAGCTGGTTAACAAACTGATGGACAGAAAGATGAAAGAAACAGGATAGGAAGGATTGGATATGGACTTGTTCAAAACACGTTACAGCATGTATGGAACTACAAAAGAGAATCCTTCAATATTAAAATACTAGTTGTCTAGTTGATTGTTTATAATATTCCATCAATATGTTCGCATATGATATTAGCGCTGCTGTAAATTATGGATCGGTATTATTTTATTGTATTTTGGCAACTAATTTTTAAGACCAAGCTGACTTAATCCTGCACCACAAGTAAGAAGTTGAAATGAGAGCTATCCTGCTTGCAATCTGACAAATGGAAGAAAGGAGCTCAGGGATTAATCCAGTCCCTTCATTCATCTCTTTTCTCCCTATAGTTCTCTCCTGCTGTCATTGATTCAAAGGGAAGGTGGATGCAAGACTTCCCATCTTTGTAGTTAGACATGAAACATCTTACCATAGGCCCATGTGTTTGCAATTGGCCCCTAGCTGGCGATACTATATGAGATGGTTATGGAACTCTTAGAATATGGGACATTCCCGGAGGAAGTACTTCATTGTAGGCAGGTTTTAAGGTGAAAAAGTCTGGACCCACCTTTTATTCTTTCTCTGCTTCCTGCTCTTTCTGCCAGCCATGCCTTTCCTGTATGCCATCAAGTCTTCCTTCCCATCATGGGAACTATCCCTTTGCAGCTTCATGCCAAACTGAATGATTTCTCTCCAAAAGCTCTTTTCATTTTCATATTTTATCCTTGTAAAAGAAAAGAAATTAATATGCTATCCTAAAGTAGGAGCAGTTCAATAGTCTCTACCCCAATTAAAATCATTTAAATATAAGGACTAGCCTTGTTTGAAAAGTGAGTTCATGAATTTCTTTTAAGGGCAGTGCATACAAACCTAGCGCCTTCTTTTTGCTCAACCTTCAATGGCACAATGGCAAGAGTTTGGTTCTGGCTCCTCTGTTCAATGAAGCTATTGGGGTGCACTTGTTAAAACTAGACTGAGAGATCTGACATATCCTTTCAATATGCATGGACACAGACAAAAAGAGCTGTTATAGAATCTGATTGCAGACCCTCACAAGAGGTCAATTCCAGAACTGTAAGAATTGAATCCTCCTCTTTCCAAACCACTCTGTCTTACAGATGTGTAATAGCAGTTAAATGAAATAAGACAAAAAACAGGGAAATAGGAATGTTCCAGGAACAGATTTTGGTAATATCAGGCTAGGATTGTTAGGAAGTAAATGCTAGAAGTCTGTATCCCTATGAGTGGCTGAAAAGGGCAATTCTGGTGAAGACTTTTTAGATAGCATAGAAAGAGGCTCACTTTCTTAGAAAATGCCTAAGTAGTTCTGAACAGATTGTTGGTAGAATTGAGGACTGTAAAGGAAACAGTGATAAGGTTTCAGGCAAAAAGAAAAAAAAATTCTATCAGGTTTTGATCTTAGACTTTGTTGGACCCATACTGTCCAAAAATTGAAAGAAAATGTTGATAAGTTATGTAGTTAATTCCATTTTTTATGGTACTTTTTAAAGACTCAGGTTTAGTAAGTTGTATATTACATTAAATAAAATGCCTCAAAACTTACTTTTTAAATGACTAATATACAATTTAGGCAATTGTAACCCTTTTATTTTAGACCACCCAGACAAAGAAAACTACCTAATACAATATGGCTTAATTCTGGAATCCTTAGAATATGGGGTACTGTTGGACTTTCTGTTCTTCTGTCTTCATAGAGATTATGGATTAATACAAAATAATCTGTAAATGGAGTCTGGAGAATTACAAAATACTATCCAAGCAGTCTGACATGTAACTCAACAGTATCTTGGATTTTTGATTATTGAACTATCATTTCATGCCTGTTTTTATGAGGAAGTAGGTGTGAATATTAAAGTACCTGTCAATAATAATCAGGGAGATGCATTTACACTGAGTAGATTTGACTGTCCCACTTAGGTTCAAGCCAGCTGGGTGAGGAAAAACCAACCAACAAAAGAATCTCTTAGGAATACTTTAGTTTCTTTAGGAAGCCCTGATGTCACTCTTTTATTATTATTATTATTATTATTATTATTATTATTATTATTATTATTATTATTGGTTGTTCAAGATAGGGTTTCTCTCTGGAACTAGCTCTTGTAGACCAGGCTGGTCTCAAACTCACAGAGATCCACCTGTCTCTGCCTCCTGATTGCTGGGATTAAAGGTGTGCACCACCATCACCCGGCAATGTTTTTTAAAGGAATTATGGTATAATGTGTGTAGGGGTATGAGAGATGTGGGGAGGGAGAGGGAAAAGAAGAGGGAGTGTGGAAGCAACTGTACATGTAAATACAGTTCAATGTGAAGAAAATAGTCGGTGATAAGTTAATGTAAAAGGCTGTGCAAAGATTTAATGCAGTAATGGGCATAATTATGAGAGAGGATATAATAATGATTGTTTTATAGTATCAATTCTGTTATTTTTTTCTGTTAAGCACACAGACAATATATTATTTCATAATGAAAGTGTAAACTTAAGGTGGAGTTCCATAGCATCCATTTCAGATATATATTATAAATCTAAGAAGTTCATTGACTTGAATAGACTTGGTTTCTAGTTAATTTTGTTGAGTGATGATTTTATATTTTTAGAAGGCTTTTAATAATGAAGTTTACAAAACTTTTAAATGCATGAATTTCAAAGACATAAATAATTTCCATAATTTCATTGTGCTAAGCGAAAGTGGTGGAAATGTGGACAGGGTACACATGAAAGATTGTTTAGCAGTCTCAACCTACAGGAATGATTGATTTCAGTGAGAATCCACCTGTGCCAATCATTTTATAGCTCTTCTAGTACACCACCAATAATAATATTTCTCTGTCAAATTAACACTAGATTTCAATAAAAAGAAGATCCAGATAAAGACCAAACATACTCTTGAAATAAGCATACTTCAACAGTTTCTCATATTCGCTTTCTGTAGGCCTATCCTAACAAGATTCTTTGATCAAAATTGCTTGCTGAAAAATTAGAAAATGCAGGTGAACTTTTGTTAAGAAGATATCAATCAGCATTTCTTTGATTAGGCGTGAAACCTCATTGTGATTGGAAAGTGCAATAAGATGATATTCAACAATAGTGTCACATTTTGATGTTACTTTCCTTAAATACAAATAACTTCTTGTTATATATTTGAAATATCTCTTCATACAGGAAGTGAAACTTTTTGTCATTAAATATCAAACATTGAAAAATGTAATATTCATAATAGTATGCCCGACTTTATAATTTGAAATTCATGCTACTCATCTATTCAATTCTTCTTGCCTGAGTTTCTAGGTAATCTGATTTTCATTTTTGAGGCACATTTGAATATCAAAAGCAACCTGTTTTCTATTCATTGTTAAAGAACAAAATACTGAGAGAAAAATTAAAAATTAGCTTAAAATATTAAGTAGATATCATTTGAAGAATAAGGGTCAGACAAAGTCTCCTAGTAAAATGATTTAAGAAAATCAATTTACAAGGACAAGAAAGTTAATCAAAAATTTGAAAGTATAATAATGTGAAGAGAATAAAAAAGAAGCACAAATGTTGAAGACATTAATAAATGAGAATGTGTAATAGAGAAAGGAGTGCATAATCCCATTACTTGGGACAATAACCAGTAGCAAGTTTATAGGACACAACAAACAGAATTCCATTAGATTTAGATTTTAATAACATAAAACAAAATTAATAAAATTCTGGTCTCATTGTGAGGAAATTTTGTAATTATTTTACTACATTCTTCTTTTTATTGAATTAAATGTGATTTATGTACAGGCTGAAGTGATTTTTATACATGTATTTTGATATGTGTATGCATACTGCTCAGTAAAGGTAACACACATTGAAACTCTTTCTTACAGAGTGTAATACATAGTTATCCATAGTTACCTAACCTACCTCAGGTGAGAAGAACTTCATATCCTATTTAATTATATTATAATGCATTGATAATTGTCACCATTTCTCTCTCTCCTTTCTACTCTTTTCAGCCTCATCTCACCACCATTTCATTCTTAAATGATATTAGGCAATAATCCACATTTGAGTGATATCATCCAGTGCTTATATTTTTAAGTTTCATTGTATATAATGATCTCTACTTTTACTCATGCTGTTGTACATGATAAGATTTCATTAATTATTACAACTGAGTAGCTTCCTTATATATATTTTGGAACATACACATATATAAACACATATGTATGTTCCTATATGTGTATGAATATATATATGCTCCAATGTTTTATATATGTTCCAACAACATGTGTGTGTTTGTGTGTCTATGTGTGTTTCAAAATTTTTAGCCCTCAATAAGTTAATGGATATTTATCTTGTTTTAATTTATGATATTTTGAATAGTGGTTCAATAAATAAGGTAGTCAAAAGGTCTCAGCAAAATATTGATTTTATGTTTTCTGGATCCACACCAAGCCATGGTTCATTTTTCAGTTCTATTTTTAACATGAGGTCTGATGTGGCCCATACTGTCTGTACCATTATCTATTCCTCCAGGGTCCTCTGGTCTCCAACTCCTCATCAGTATATATCGCCTCTTCCTTCTTGATACTATTGTCACCAGGTAAGATGATGGCTTGTTGTATGATTTTCATTCCAATCTCTTATAAATTCATTTTTTGGGGAAAAATTTCTATAGTGTACACAACTATGAAACTTCATGTATTATGTTCTTAGGATAGTCTACTAAATATTCTTAGTCTGCATGGTAAAAACATTATTGTAATTCTGGAAATCACTTCTGTGGAAATTTTTACTACATACATCCGTACAGTTTGAAGATCTTCATTTCTACTAAAAGGTTTGTGCTTTTGCTTTAACTCCACAGGTCCAATTTTTAAATAGCACATATCATACAGCTATTATAGATTTGGTTGTTTTATTCAGGCATGTGGATCTTTTACCTATAACTTTGTTGTATCATACATGTTTTCATAGCAGTTCATTTTGAACCAGTAAGTAGTGAGTGTACCATAGAAACCAGCTATGCTATTGTTTAGTTTTTAATAGAAAAGGGTGGGTCTTGCTGGAAATAAAATAAATCAAGTGATTTTAATTGGTGTTTAAAGTATATATTGACAGTTAACAAGGGAAAGTTACATAATTGCATCATTTATTTAAAAAAATATTTTCAGGGGCTAAAGTAAAGACTTCTGGTTGAGAGTGTTTACTGTCTAATAAGGATGTGAGTCCACACCCTAGAATGCCTTTAAATTCTGGTAATCTATAACTTCACAACTGTAAAGGATATCTGGGGCTTGTTGGCCACCAGCCTAGAACTAGGATCAGTGAGATACCATATCTCCAGGGAATTAGGCAGAAAGAAATGTTGGGCAGGATAGAACACTCCATATCTTCCTCTGGCCACTGCATATACATATTTCATTTGGTTTCTGCTTTTCATGGCCGTTCAGAATAATACAATTTTGAGTTATTAGTGGTGATACATTAGGGAAATTGGAATACTGTGTTTGTGTGTGGGTGGGGGATGCTTTATGTTTCTCTATATATAATCATGTGTGCATGTAGATATGCTATTTTTACTAAAAGACAGCAACATGTTTTTGTAATTGAAAACAGCAAACAGATATATTGGAAATGTGATTAATAATTACAGGTCAATTTAAGCAAATTGCCATCATTATCATATACCAAATCTTGTTTTATAATATAAAAGGCATTATCAATTTCTCTCTGCTGTAGGAAATCTCTGTTTATGAGTTTTATAAGTGTTTTTTTTTTTACTGACATTTCACAATTTAATACTGGCTTCTAGCCTTATTTCCAACAAACCATAAATTTTATCCATATAATTAATTTTCAATGCTCATAGTTGGAATAATGATTCTATCTCTTTATTTGAAACAAATATGGTACCATGTAGGAGTTGAACTTCCTGTCACTGTCCTTGTGTGTAGTAAGAGGCGCGGGCTCCCGGTGCGTATCCGAAATAATTACAGGGAAACTATATTCATTGAAATACTGCCTGGCCCATTAGCTCTAGCCTCTTATTGGCTAACTCTCACATATTTGTTTAACCCATTTCTAATAATCTGTGTGACACCACGAGTCGTGGCTTACAGGGAAAGATTCAGCGTGTGTGTCCTGGGAGCTTCATGGCAGCGTCTCTCTCTGACTCTCCGTCCCCTTCCCAGTATCCTGTTCTCTTTCCCCACCTATCTAAGTCCTGCCCTATCAAAAGGCCAAGGCAGTTTCTTTATTAACCAATAAAAGCAACCCAAATACAGAAGGACCCTCCTACACCACTTGCGTGTTTATATCTGTTAATAATTTAGTGTATGATACAAATATAAATAATTTGCATTAGTATGGATTTTGCTTTATTGATATAAATTTAAGGACAATTTTGTTATATGTATATGTATTTCTGCTCTTGATTAAGGTATTGTGATTGTGTAGTTCATTTAAAAATGTAATGTATAATTAGGTAATATAAGTTGTTAATAGATAATCATCTATAATAATCAAGCTTGTAGACATGTTACTTAGATTTTCTAGATATATAGAAAAATATTTCAGTTAATTAGGCATTCTTCATATCTTTCAAAGACTACAAAATATGACATTTAATGTTTTAATAAATTAGGACTTTTCATGACAATGAGACATGTCTGCTCCTGGCATCACCAATCTACTTCAAAAAAATGATGGGCATCAAAGAGGCTCCTTATGGAGTTGGTTAGCCATTTGGGCAAGAAACTGCTCTTGCCTGGACTGTTATATAAACTGGACATAAAACACCCACAGAGAGAGGACTACTAAACTTGCCTAAAGGTAAAATAATCCTTTGGGGTTCTTTCATAAAAGAGTCTGTGAGACATTCTACAGGACACACACACACACAAAAAAAAAATGACCAAACTGTCTTTAAAATTTCCTGCTTCATAAAAATGTTTACTGGATACTATGGGCCTGTAGGCTAAAGATAAATTGCCCCAACGGTACAAAATAACTTTGGATGACTGTCCAGGCAACAAGATGTCTCTGTCACTTCTAGAATTTTAAAAGTTTCTTATTTTTTGTTTACTTAGGTAATATTATATCCTTCTGGAGTCTTTAATAAAGTTAAAAAATAAATAGTTATAGTTTTCCATTGTTATAATAAAAGATAAAATAGATCTAAATATGATAACTGTAGTTCTTGCTTGATAACTGTTTTGTTATATGTAATTTTACTATGTTAAAATAAAAGCCTTTCTTTTATGTTTAAACAGAAAAGGGGAAATGGTGTAGGAGGTCCTTCTTTCTATGTGTTGCTTTCATTGGTGAATAAAGAAAACTGCCTTGGCCTTTGATAGGGCAGAGATCAGGTAGGCAGAGTAGAAAAAACAGAATGTTGGGAAGAAGGAAAGTGTGACAGATGCCATGAAACTCCTGCCTGAGACGGACACTGATTAGGAATCTTTCCCAGTAAGCCACAACCTTGTGGTGACATACAGATTATTAAAAATGGGTTAAACAAATATGTAAAAATTAGCCTAGAATAGGTTAAAACTAATGGGCTAGGCAGTGTTTTAAATGAATACAGTTTCTGTATAATTATTTCTGTAGTTAAACTAGCCAGGCGCTGGGAATGCGGCCCACCCGCTCCTCCATACTACAGTGTTTTATTGGTGTAACAGTATAGAGTATTAGAGTGATCATATTTATACACATAAACCATAATCATGATTCTTAAATGGTTTTATGTGCAGGCAGAGCCAACTAATGTGTGGTCCAGGCCCTACAGCAATACTATTTATACATTGCTTTAAATGGTTTTTGTCATTCCTCTCTTTACCAAAATGATCTATCTGAATATGTGTATAATGCTAAATTGAGGAATAGAAATAAATAAATATTGTTGAAATCACGTTATGAACCTGGCTCTTTGACTTTAGTTGAAATTTAGTGAATTCCACTTATGATTACACACACACACACACACACACACACACACACACACACACATATATATTTAAGAATGTGATGCTCATTTCTGGGAAAGTGCTTCATAAGGAATTTCTGTGCCTAATGGTTGTACTATACACTTAAAACTATTCTAAATTATTAATTCTGCATTTAAAATGGTTTTAGCCTGGCCTCTTTAATAGGCCATTGAGAATCTATACCAGATTAGAGAAGGCTTAATGACAACAATATGGAGACTGTGACCCTAGGTCCGTGGTTCTAAGCCTTCCTAATGCTATAACACTTTAATACAGTTCTACATGTCGTGGAGATGCCTAGCCATAACACTCTCTTGTGTTGCTACTTCATAAATATAATTTTGCTGCTGTTTTGAACTGTAATATAAATATCTGGTGTGCAGGATATTTGATATGTGACCCTTATGAAAAGGCCATTCAACCTCTCATGGGTTTTGACCCACAGATTAAGAAGCACTGACCTGGATTATACCCTAGAACTCTAAAGGACTCTGTATAGATAATGGATAAGTTTCAAACTGGGAGGAGGTAGATTTTTTTCTTCCTTCATGTTAATGTCTCAGTTTTGTTTAATGTTTTCTTGCATCCATGAAATACAAAACAAGTATTTAAGCCTAATAGGATATCTCGTGTATAAGATGTTGATTGTACAATAATGAAGAAGCAATTGGTGGGGAGTATTTGGAGACTCTGAACTATTATTGGACTTTTTGTAGATGTTTAATTATTTCCAGGTGAGTTTGAAGGAAATACTGAGATAATTATGCCTCCTTAATGAAATAGCTTTACATAGTACTTTAAAAATTTTGTAAAGTTGAAACATCTCACTACTTTACTTCTGATGTGTCGTTATATTTAAGCTTACAATATTTGAACTAAGAGTATACATTATAAGACACTAATATTTTCTATTGACATATCTTTTTAGTTTTTCCTTATGATTTTAATATAATTATTTTCATAGTTTAGTTGTATAATCTGAGTCTAATTATGTTATCTATTTAAATCTTAGCTTTATTATTTTAAATTGGGAAAAATAATGGAAACTCCACAATTTATTTTCAAAATTATGTGAAATTATGCATAAGAACATCACAATATGGACATGTACACAATTAGCCCTTCATAAATATTTTATACAGACTTGTAACTATGCATAAACAATCTGTATGCATTATAATAACATATCTTTTTAATATTTTCTGTTTTATGTGTTCATACATATTATGGAATCATTAAGTTTTAATGATGTTTAATGATGTTTGACCTTCATTAATCAATATGTCTTTCATGTTTCTCTGTTTTTGTCATAAGTTCTTGATAAAAACTTGAGGCAACTTGTGATAAAATTGATTTAAATGTTGATCTGTGCAAAAGAACATTGTCAAACTTCCATATCTTCATAAAGTCACAATCATATGCTGAAGAAGGATTTAGTAAACAGACATGATTATCCATTACAGTTAAACTAAAATCAGAATTGTATCAATGACTTTCGTGTCAAGCTAATCTGAAGGAATTACACTGAAAAATACTTCAGTGTCACTCTGGAAAGACGTGTTAATGGTGACTCACCATTGGTAAGAACGGAGTTTTCTAACTCCATGTCACTCTGCTTGTTTTCATTCAAAAACTTTAGTGTAGCCCTCCTGCCAGTCAAAGGAGTTGCTGGGGTCTCCTTAGCAGGAGAGAATCACTTCCAAGTGATCTTCACACAAAGGGTTAAGACTGAAGTTAAAGGAAGGGGTTTGTGAGGATAGAGAATTTAATGGGAGCTGCAGCTGGAATTCATGTAGAGGATCAAGGAAGAGGAATTATCTGTCAATCTTTTTGACAGGCTGAAGCAAACCGAAAGCTAGCACTGAAAGATCTCCACAGATGGGGGGGAGGGGTGGAAGGTGGAGGGAGGGAGAGAAGGGGAGGGAGAGGGAACTGGGATTGGTATGTAAAATGAGAAAAGATTGTTTTAAAAAGAAAAAGAAAAATATTGCAAAACTTAAGAGCTACTCACTGGAGTACAGCTAAGCAAAGCTGGAAAGAAGCTTAACTTGTTGGATTTGCCAGCAGGCATCTGATAAAATATGGCTACAAAGCAATGGTAAAGTAACTACAAGCTTTACTGTGAATCAAGAAAAATTCCCATAAAATTTTTGTGAAGAGCCTGCCCTAGTTGCTAGCCATTGAGAACAACTGAAACCATTCATATGCCTTGCAGGACCCAGAAGAGATGAGGCAGAGCTCAGACAGGGTCCACAGCATGCATGGTCTCCTGTCTCCACGCAAAAAGCCGAAAGTCAGTCCACAAAGCACTGCAGTAGTTACGGGGAACTTCTCCATGACCATAAGATGTGAAAGAAAGGGTAGATTTGCCAAGGAAAGACTTCTCAACAGATGAATAACATGATTCTGAGGAATACTTCTGACCTAGTATGTTCATAATATCACTAAGACTTGAAGTCCATTTATTTCACTTAGTATATGAATAATTTTATTTGAATTTATATGCAATGTTAATTCAACAGTTTTACCCTTTTGCAGGGATCATGCCCACATAATAAAATTATCTGTAGAATAACTCTTATTTTTGTATCTATAGCCTTTAAGGAGCATGAGCAGAATGTTTGGCATAAAATCTTTTACAGTAAAAAGAGGGGGAGGGATGGAGGGAGACAGTAAGAGGAGAGACACACGAAATTTGGGAATTTGGGTGTGATATAGAAACTTAGTGTAGTGGAAACTTCCTGAAGTCTCTGAGGGTGACCTTAGTGAGGACTCCTAGTAATGGAGGATATGGAGTCTGAACTGGCCATCTTTTGTAGCCAGGCAAGGCATCCGATAGTGGAAATGGTTACATTCCATTGAGTTGTTGACTGAGGAGTTCCCATCAAGATGGCCAATAACGCAGGCTATTACTTGGACAGAAGGTCACTCTATAAACCTACACACACAGACACACACACACACACACACAATCAATCAATCAATGAAATGATTCCTAATGATATTCTGCTGAGCTCTTAGTGCCTTGTCCAGTCATTATCAGAGAAGTTTCCTCCAGCAGCAGATGGGAGCAGGTACAGAGATTATGCAAAGAGAGAATCTAAATTGGAAGTCTCCATCTGGGCCCTCCTCGCAGATATTTAGGAAACGTAAAGAAGAAGGGGAGGAAAGACTGTAGACGTCAGAGGGGCTGCAGAATTCCAGAACATGGCCCCTCTAGTTTACTAAGCAGGGCTTACAGATACTGAAACGGCAAGCACAGGGTCTGAATGGGCTTGCACCAGGTCCTCTGTATATATGTTATGGCTGTTAGCCAGGTGTTTTCGCCAGACTCCTAATAGTGGGTCCAGCTGTGTTTCTGACTCTTTTGCCTGCTTTTGAGACTCTTTTCCTCCTATTGGATTGCCTTATCCAGCCTTGATACAGGAGGGATTTTCTCTGTCTTGCACTATGTTGTTTTTTACTGTCTGACTCTTGTTTCGTGGTGGCAGGCTATTTTCTGAAGAAGAAATAGATGTGGAAAAAATTTGGGGGAAAGAGCTAGGAGGACTGGAACAAGGGAGTGAAAACTGTGATTGGGATGCATGGTATTAGAGAAAAATCTGTTTTCTGTTGTAAGAAGTGAAATGAGCTGGGTGGTGGTGGTATACACCCTGAATACCAGCGTTTGAAAGACAGAGGCAGGGGAATCTCTTGAGAGTTTGAGGCCAGTGTGATCTGCAGAGTGAATTCTAGTGATTCTAGCCAGACCTGATACGCAGAGAAATAATGTCTCAAAAATAGATAGATAGATAGATAGATAGAGAGAGAGAGAGAGAGAGAGAGAGAGAGAGAGAGAGATGAAAATCATGATACATTTCATGACGACATTTTTCTTATATTATATTCTGGAATAAAATGAATTACTCTGTCCCAAAATTTGTACACTGAAATCCTGACTTCCAACATAAATGGAATTGGAGACAAACTCCATGTATTGGTGATTAAAACATTTTCACAGAGCTAGAAAGAACGGTTCTGAGAAATAGAACTAGCAACCTGTAAGAAGGCAGACCAGAAAGATTGTTCCTCTCTTTATTGATCTCACTCCTGACATTTTCACCAGAAAAGGCTAAGCAAAGAAACAGAAGAAGGATAGTTATCTCTGTCAGGAAGAGTGAATCCTTCAGAAACCTAAAGTACTAATATTATGAAAATAATTGTTCTGTTGCTTAAGCATGCCCAGGGTCTTGTTTTGTCACTGCATCCAACATAGTCTAATTGAGTTCAATTGCCTTCACTCCAGGTGCTCATATAATTACAGTGTGATTAACACTACATTCTCTATAAAGCCTTGGTGGTACAGAGGAAATATGGCATTTTCATTTCTTTTGAGATGTTCATGACTGTATATTAAAACAGAAATAACCCATAAATAGTGAACATTGGATTCTCCAGATTTGCATTCCTTAAATTCAAATCTGCACTTAAATTGGTGACATAATTTTTTAAAGTTGCATGGCTCTCTTAGCTTTAGAACAAGCAAAATGAAGAACCACATCTACTTTAAAGGGTTTCTCCATGTTACTGACCATGGTATGATCCACCACACTACTTCTGCTGCAGTAAAGTACATCATTGACAAACAATTTCATGAGTATGAATGAATGTTTCCATTGATATATAAGTTTTCAATTAAATTGTGACATTTCACTAGGGCATTAACTGATGCAGCTTGCTCCACTGTGCACAGCCTCGCAATAGCCATCACATACTTCAAGAAAGGTAATGTTCCGAATCAGCAAGGGAGACTGTGCAACAAATGCATGTATCATTGACAAATCTAAAGTTAATTTAATTAAAGCAGTAGGGTTTTGAGTCTGTATCTTCATATATTAAAGACATTTATCTTTACTACTGTGTCAATAATTTAACCACCATTTTAAAAATTGAACTTAATTCCCTAACAGGACATCAAATGCTGTCAGACTAGAGGTCACGTGGACATAGTAGAGATGATTGCAAATCAACTACAGAGATACCAGGCAGCAATAAAGCAAGCAGTCTATCAGCAAATGGAAGTTATCCTCTTAAATGTGACATTAGCCATCTATTGGTAAATCAGATTGAGTAAGGTGTCAGCTGTGACAAATCAACCACACCTTCTTTGGCTCAAACTTGAAGTATCATATTCTTTTCTGGTCATATTCAAAGTCTTTAAAGCCTACTGCTCTACCTTTGCATGCCTATTTCTCTGTAAACCTAGTTAAGAACATCCAGCAGTAACCTTGTCATAGCCACTGCTCAAGGTCTAAGCGTCTTCATTCTTGTTAATTTCAGGTAGCACAGATTTGTCCACATGCAAATGGGGATTTGTTCAACTGAATTCATTGCAAAATTGCCTGTTATGAAAGCAAGCACTGTGTCACATTCCTGTAATGCTGCACGCTGCAACCAGAGGCTGCCAGAGCTCTGAGAGCTGTAGGCATTGTTGTGTACATAACAATTTCCACCTTAGGCAGAGCTACATATGGAGGACTATTTCCAAACGAGAACAGAAAATCAATACATCAATGAATAAAAAAATACAAATGACACATCTCTTGACTTCTAATTATTCAAAATTTCTACCAAAACAGACTCTTGTGACTTCTCAAATACATTTTGTTACTCGTGTCTTAGAAAGTAAACCAAGACTAGTATTTCATATAATGAGTTTTTAGAATAATATATGATTGATTGTTTTTCTTTACTGATTTGTTTAATAAAGACATTCTGCTGGAAAGTTCGTCCATCAGAAATTGTCAAAGTATCTGATATTTCTTCTTGGGATTTATTATTATTCCAGGAAAGAAAAAAAAGAACTAATTATTTTTCCTTTTTTAAAGTTGTAATGAATACTAACATAGTTCAATTATACAAATATTGAAATTGCATGAAGATTAATACAAATAGATTATTGACTAAAATTACAAAAATAAGAATATTTTCTTGTAGTATAGATTTAATATATGCATATATACATTGCTTACACAATGTATAGTGTGTGCATATGTATATATAGTGAGAGGGAGGGAGAGAGAATGTGCCTATAAAACTTATATACACGTACATCTTTAACTAGATTAAAACCAGGTCCAAAGATGTTTTACCATGATCATCCTGGCAAACGCTAAGGTAACTAATGTATCTTCAAAGAAAATCATGTTATTTTCATGTTTTTTTCTTACTTTAGACTTTACAATTGCTGGAAAAAAATAAGGCCCCTTAGGATTTTAAGTACTTGTGTATCTTTTTTCAACTAGAGTAGTTAGGAGTATTTTGACCTGCTTATGAGATTTATGGAAAATTTATTCACTCTCATTTTTCTCAGTTTTTATTAACAATAGTTGGACCAGGACTCAGTAGGCACTATGGGAATTATTAAAGTGCTAGAGAGAATTATTTCTGCCACTTTTCCTCTTCCTGTTTATATTGGTAGAACAATAAAATAAAAACAGGGAATTTAAAAATAAAGTGGCTCAAAATTCAGGAAAAAAATCTTTATTTATATGCAAGGTTGTAGGGACCAGAATGTTAGTATCATAAAGTGTGTAGAGGCACCAGCACTGAAGAAAACAAGACAAAGTAGTAAAAAAAAACTTTTCAAAGTTGTATGCTTTTAGAAGGGCAAATTTGATTAGCCATATCCTCTACTTTAGAAATAGAAAAAGGAAATGGTTTTTCTACAATAGAAAAGAAACCTAACTTTTTCAGAATATAAGTTGGTATGAATCATAATGATGTTTTTTTCATTTTCTTTACCATTTTATTATTTGGTAAGAATTTACTGTAGCATGTCTTTCTCTGTTTTACTAGCCAGCTCCCCCAAAAATGACATGGAGACATATTATTAATTATGAAAGCTCAGCCAATAGCTTACACTTATTTCTAACTAGCTCTTATAACTTAAATTAACCCATTTATATTGATTTACTTTATGCCTTGCGGCTTTATTACTTTATTCTGTTCTGCCCATGTTGCTTCCCTGCTTCCTCCATGTTTTGTTGCCAACTTTTCGTGACTCCACCAGTGCTCTCTGCCCTTAAAATCCTGCCTAGCTATTGGCTGTTTAGCTTTTTACTAAACCAACCACAGTGAAATATCTTCACACAGTGTAAAGAAATATTCCACAACAATTTACTGTGCTTTTATATCTCAGATTTTATGTTTTTATTAATTCTTTGAGAATTTCACAAATATAATTTGGTCATATTCCCCAACTCCTCCAAGAGTTCCCTCCCTAAACGCACAACTTCATTCTCTCTCTCTCTCTCTCTCTCTCTCTGTCTCTCTCTCTCTCTGTCTCTCTCTGTCTCTCTCCATATATACACATTCACACACAATAGTATGCACACAGTATATAGCATACTATATACTATATACACTATAGTATATGCAGTGTGGCATTTAATTTATGTTACAGTCAAATAACTTATTTAGGAATTTTAGTGAAAAATCTACTTTCCACATGCTATTTAAATGTTCATGTAATTGAACTCAACTAAATTTTATTACAGCTTTAACGGTCTAGGGCAGGTGTTTGCAGGTTCTTTGCATTTCATTAAAGAATGCATCAATGGATCAATGGTACACAAAGATTACAAAGTAGCATGAATACCTTATTAAAAGCAAGTGGTTGTACTAAATAGCAAGAAACAGAGGTCAGGAGTGACAGAGGATTACATGAGTGAGCATGCTCAAGGGTATCATAGTTGTTTAGGGTTATTTTTATTGGGCTCAGGAGAAGTAGTTTGCTTGTTGTGTGTTATCATCTAGGTAGTACTGTGTTTTGACTACACAAGTCTTTGCTTACCTCACTGGTCCCTTCCCATGATGCATCTGATTTAAGTCATACACATGCCTAAATGTGCAAAAGAATAAAATGATAAATAATGGATTCTTTTGGGTACAGTTTGACATAATGTGCATGTACCAAAACCTATCTTGGGACAGATTGTCACATTTTCCTAGGTTTCAGGATGTGTTCCAGAACATGTATAAATAGGCAAAAACACAGCAGTTTCAGGGGAGTAGCTTCTTTCCATTATTTAGAGCAGGTACACATGCAATCTGATGCATAGGGGAGCCCCAGCTTGTCAACAGATTACCTGGATGCTAAAACTTACAACAGTTGCTTGTTTCAGTATTTTGACATTTTAGGATCTGATTATTGAAAATTTGAATTAATGAATGAGTGAATATTTTCAAATACTATATCCTCTTACTTCTTCATTTGGAGCTGGCTAAAAGACCATCACCTCTACCCTAAATTTTCCAGGAAAATGATTAGCAGATTTTCTTAAAGCCATAAAAAAGTTAAGTTGAAACCATAAAACCTAGGAAGCAATCTTCTTAGATTCCAGTTCCTTAATTCTTTCTCTTGTATTGCAGCAGTAAAAAATACTGAGAAAGAACTCATATGAAAGTACATAAAATAAATCGATCTAAAATATAAGCAAAGAGCCAAAACACAAATTAATTTCACAGTATAAAGCCCAAAGGAATGAAATATAAAAGAAATTTATAACACTAGCAAGGAGCTCTCATCATGACCCAACATACCTTAAAGCCAGACTTGGAGCTATAAGAGTAGCGTTTACTTGACTTGTTTTAATCTGAAAATTTTTGTTCTTTTCCTATTTATTCCACTTGGGATGACGGTATTGCATTTGTGCCATTGTATCTTGTGTTAGGGTTTCTGCAGAAGAAGAGTACCTTGGTGGATGGATCTGAGCCAAGGAATGCTTCAGAAACCACACCCTGCAACAATCTCACATAAGAGATTTTTGGGGGGTGGGGAGGTTACATCTGAGTGGGACAATACAGACAAAGACATAGAGAGACAGAGACAAAGAAACAGTGAAACGGAAATCAAGAGAGTGGGCTGTGATGGCCCAGACTCTATAAATGGTTTGCATTTTGCAGTAGACTGGTGCTGATGATGTGGTTGCTGGCACTGGGTCTGGAAGACAGGCTGGGGAGCACCTGGTTTCAAACATTCCTTAAAGCAGGAGCAGAAATACTTTGATCTCTAGACTGTTTCCTTCTGTCTAGACATTCTTGGGGACCCAACAAAGGTGAGATGCTGGCCATGTCCTGGAAGAGTACACTGTTTAACTAACTGTCCAGGCTCTGCAGGACCATCTGAGGCTAGGGACATGCAAGAGGAAGTTGGAGCAGTTTGTGAGACTGGACTACCTGGGCCTAGCTGCCTTGAAGCTGTGTGGAATGAAGAATTTGAGGAAACACCTGGCCCTGGCAGGCTGCTGGACAATATACATATATATTGTATATGTATATTGTGCAGGAGGCAAAGTTAAGGCGTTTAGGGGGAAATTTTTTTCTTAGCTATACATTTGAAACTTTTAGAACCATCTTGTGGTCCCGGTAGTTTGGGGAGGGGTGTTCCAAGACCAGTGGAAACTGTTTCCCACACTCGGGAATAAGCAGAACAGGCAAGTAGAAACACAGGCAGTTGACTGACGATACTAATCTGGAGTCCCTTTGTCCCTTGAAACAGATTTAAATTGATTCCCTGAATCTTACAAGAATTGTTTAAGTTTAAAAAAGGGATAATTTTTAGATATGTTAGGATTATTCATTGTTTTTCATTTGTACTGAGATCTGCATTGTATAAAAGGTGGTAGACTCATCCTTCTGAGTTATAGTAGAAGTTTAGGGACTCAAAATGATTTAGGGCTAAAAGCCCCAGAAGACTGGGGTGTACATAGATTAGACATGTTTTAAGCACAATGAGAAGCACATTGAAGTCTATGCTTAGGAAACTACCAAAGGAAATTTAAACACTTGAGTTTGGGGCTATGACAATAGTAGTCAGTGTTACCAGAGCTAGATTAATAATTTACCCAAAATCTATTGATTAATGTTAAAACTCTGAACACCTGAAGTTGTAATATAACAATAGTGAAGAAGGACACTTAAAAGAAATCCCACACTAGCTCAGAATTGAGTATAATAGAACATTATTTATTTAGGGAGAGTCTCACAAATCACAATCTTCTGCTGGGATGGGAAAAAGCAACCAAATCCTGCAGCCGGAAAAGAGGCTAGATGCGGAATTTACATTGGCATAAGTAGTATGAGAGGCCATGCCCAAGTAGACGGGTAACGTAAAGGCTACTGGCAGCAGGGATTTTTACATCCTCTCCCCCTTTTGTTTAAATAAGAAAGTTCTAAGCCTAATAAAAGTTATATAAAATAAGGACAAATATTAGGTATAAAAATAGCATTACAACCAGCATAAAAAATATCAAGCAAGAAATGTGTAATAAATGTTTTAATAATTATCCTATCCTAATGAGTTTAAGTCTTGTATAATAAATAAATTGGCCAAGTCATGAGAGGAAAGTAACTACAACTATCTAGTCTTAAAACCCTCAAAGACCCTAGAAGGGAAATACTATTGCTTGAGTAAGCCAGAAGTACAATCAAGCAACTTCCAAAATGTGCAACAAATAACAGAAATATCTAGCCACCAAGGCAATAACCCAAAGTCTCATTTGCAATGTTGAAGCAACCAACTTTGGCTAAGGCCCAGAGTAACTGACAGACCATCCACAGAGGCAGGAAATTTTTTAAAACTATCTTACCCTATCTTGGCAAGATTTGACAGTCATTTTTCTTGTATCCTGCTTATCCTGTCTAGACATTGTGCATTTTGTCAGTGGTCGATGCATGGGCAGTTCCTTGCCCAAAGGCCAGTTTTGCCAAGAAGGAAACAAGCTACAGGGGGAGTGTGTTTGGTGCTCAACATTCTCACAGGAAAAGATCGGTACTGCCAGGAGCAATAGTGTCTCACTTCAGAAGAACATTAAGTTATTAAAATGTCATATTCTACAGGTCCTGGAAGTGGTAGAAGATTACCTATCTATGCAGAATACAATCTCTATGTATCTAAAGAACCTGATTAGTCTAAATATAAGTATGACAAACATGGATGACTATTGACCTATGAATCTTAATACCTATATAACTTAAAGACTAAGACTTCAAATTAGAATATTAAACAATCTTTAAACAACTGTGTAAATAATAAAGACAATGATCTCAAAATGCAAACAATGTGTAAGTATCTTGATCAAAGGTAAAAATGTATATTGCAATATTATAAATATATCCTAAAATTGTGTCAATATACAAAATGTCTTAGCAGAGGTAGAAGCATGTATGCATCCAATATGGCAAAATAACTTCGCCTAGATATGCAAATATTGTAGATGAAAATAGGAGCATATTCAATATAATTTAAATTTATACTAACATACATGAATTTCTGCCAATGTAAATTGCCTGTAAATAATAGCTCACAAGTATTCACTCTATTACTCACTATTATTATTAGTGTGACTAAACTCACACTGATCTATTATCCCATCTAAATTCCTCTTTTTTTTTTAAAAGAGATCCCTGAGCCTACATAATTTATCCCCCAACCCTATAACAATTATAATCAACCCCTAAATAATGTTTCTAACCCAGAGGAAAAACTTTGTTGGGAAAGGGGACATTATCATCTAGAATTACTTCTAGCTGTCATGGGGGTGATATTCTTTCTATGGGATCCTGTGAAAGCAAAATGATGTTTAAATTCCAAGATTACTGTCTGGTATAATTGCAAATAGCCTCTGAGTATTTGGTAGGGTTTTCCTAAGGTTACTATTTGGAATTCTAGCCAGAACATTTTAGCGCACCATTTCAGCTAACCAAGTTGGAACCATCTTGAGCAGCTGGTACCCAAAACAGGTCTTATATCAGTGCTATCAGCATCATGACATCATATCAACCAGGTCAGTTGTTTAGCGGGGGGGCATCTTCTTCCTGGAAACGTCAAAGATTACTACAGGAAAATTTATTGTTCATCATGGAAAACTTAAAGATAATTTATATAGACATATACAGACATATATATATTCAATGAAAGGTATGATAGAGACAAAAATAGGTACAAAGAAAAGAAAATTTTTTTCTAAATTATTTCTTGTTTCTGTCCCATTCCAGATGGCCCTTGACATGAGAAAGAAACTCTGAATATTTCTTTAACAACATGCTTGGATTTAGAGCAGCACAGAGCCATTGTCCAACTCCAAAGTCAGCTTTGATTTTTAAGTGAATTCTATTTAGTATTCAGAGATTCTTACCCTTAGATGACATGTCCTCATAAGTTATAATTCTCTTTGCTTGGTGATCCTATCTGGATAATTATCTTTTCCTCTTTAGACATCTAGATGTCCAGGGTCTCTTAACTTTTTGAAGATGTATATTTTACTCTAAATATAAGAGCAGAACTCTGCCCCAACCCTTTAAGGTTTCCTTACCACCTGTATGATTGTCACCATTGTGGAAGAGTTGTCATTTCTCTTTCTCAAGAGATTTCTCTTTTTCAAAGTGAATATTTATTAATTTTGATGGTATCAATAGTTTTTCTTTTCCTGTGGAAACAAGAGTAAACCCCCTTTTCCAGTGTAGCACATCTCCTGGTTTCCATTGTGAGGTCAACACATCCTTGAAATACACTGGTTGATTAAATTTAGAAGACTTTTCTATTACCCAATGTCTCTCTGCTGCTGTTGTCCCTTTCTTATTAGTGTTAAGAAAATTTAAGGTTAATAAAGCATTATGTAATCTAATTCTGGGGTTATTTTTCATTCTACTCTGTTTGTTTATCATATCCTTTATAGTTCAATTTGATCTCTTCTACAACTGCCTGATCTGTAGGATTGTGTGTTATACCTGTAATATGCTTTATATTACAATAAGAAAAAAACTGTTTCATTTTCATAGAGACATATGTTGTACCATTATCTGTCTTTATTTGTGCAGGTATACCCATGATGGCCATAACTCCTAATAAGTGTGTGATTACTGAATCAGCCTTTTCTGAGCATAATACAGTTGCCCACTGAAAATTTGAATAAGTATCAATGGTGTGGTGTACATATTTTAATTTTACAAGAACACATTCATCTTCCAGATTTCATTCCTTTGAGTACCCTTTGGGTTAGTCTCTACAGAAAGTGGTGTTTGATTATAGAAAGAACAAGTAGGGCATCCCTTTATAATCTCCTTAGCTTGTTGCCATGTAATAGAAAACTCTTTCTTTAATCCTTTGCTATGGACATGATGTTTCTTATGGAATTCTGAGGCCTTCAACATACTTCCAATCAGTAA
Organism: Ondatra zibethicus; assembly: GCA_004026605.1. NCBI lineage: Eukaryota > Metazoa > Chordata > Mammalia > Rodentia > Cricetidae > Ondatra > Ondatra zibethicus. Next base: position 29,159 of record PVIU01008477.1, read on the forward strand.
CCAATCAGCTTCTGCATTATATTGTGCTAGAAGACCTGACAGACCTATATGGAATTGGATGTAAGGCTCTAGATTTTTTTAATTTAGCTGGTGAAACATGTCCTCCAAAGTGACTGACAATGACTGGACCTCTTTTGACTTGGGGGCCTGCAAGACATTCCCCCAAGGAGTTTCCCAATGATATGGGGTTGTTGTAACTATCTTTTTTTTATCTGCATCCATTAGTGCAATGTTGGACTCTGCAACACCTGCTACATACACCTGAAGGCTGAATCCCCTTATTTTTGCCATTCCCAGAGGAGATATTATTCATTGTTAGTCTGTAAAGACTGTATCATTTCTAAAAGTGCCTCATTTTTGGCTCTGTTATCGAACCATTTTCTTAATGATATAATATGAAGAAAATAACTGAGTCCCAATATCCAATAAATGGATGTATCTCATAACCAAATAAGCCTTGCAGAAAACAATCCATAGTATTTATTAAAAAGTTACTAAAAGTTCTAGTGGTAATGTTGTCTTCCATTATATAACTTTCAAGTTTATTGATTTATTAATTACCTGGTATGAAATCCGGTAAATTGTTTTAGGTGTAATAATCCTTATTGTCCAGCAGGTGTTGTAGTTGCAGAGTCGTGACTAAAGGCACAGTCTGGTGCCATGAACAATCCTGAGTGGCTTTGGTGTCTCCATCTTTGTGCTTGTTAAATACTGAGGAATATGCTTTTGCTTGACAAATTAAAAGCAATTAAATCAATTCCATACGTGGAGCAAGAAGCCCAGAACTCAGGAGCTGGGAGTAAAAACCAGAAGTTGTGCAAGTCACCATATGGCAGGGAATGCAGCAGGGGACATGAGGTGGGGGGGGTTGGGAGCTTATGCACACTTGGGAAATTTCCAGCTCTCCATTGGCAGTTAGCTTCACTGTGGTGGGGGTTTTACAAAAAACTTCTTAGTAGGCAAAATCAAGTCAAGCAGGTAGGGGTTGGAGACTTTCTGGGCTGTGTACCATTTAGGCCTTTAAGCCTATCCACCCAGTAGGTGTGGAGTTTGATAAACGTGGGGTGCTAGATGAAGAAGGATGCTTATAAGAAATCCCACACTAGCTCAGAATTGAGAATAATAGAGGATTATTTATTTAGGAGTAGAATCACTTATCACAATCCTCTGCTGGAACAGGGAACAGCAACCAACTTCCACAGCTGGAAAAGAGGCCAGATGTGTGCTTTATATCGGCATATATAGTATAAGAGGCCACACCCAAGTGGGTGGGTAACTTAAAGACTACTGGTGGTAGGAATTCCTACAGTACAATAACATGGAGGGGAAAAGATATCTGAAATATTTTTCATTTTTACATGTATCATATCACTTTCTTTTATATAAATTATATTTGCACACCTTAAGATACTTTCCTTGAGCTTTATAACTTGCATTTTTATATCTTAAAACATTTTCTTAGAGCCGGGCAGTGGTGGCACACACCTTTAATCCCAGCACTCAGGAGGCAGAAACAGGCAGATTAATGTGAGTTCATGGCCAGCCTGGTCTACAGAGTTAGTTCCAGGGCAGGCTCCAAAGCTACAGAGAAACCCTGTCTAAATAAACCAAGAAAAATTTTTAGATCCTCACAACTTAAGCTTTAGCATTCTCAGACCTTACATAAACTTAGTACTTAGCATGCCTATGAGTGCAATTCTGAACACATTAAAGAATTTGTTCACTTATAAGGTGACTGACCATTAATTTTTGTAGGCAGAGACTGCTCTTTCATGTCCCAGCCACCCAGACCCAAATAATCACACATAGAAACTATATTACTTGCAACACTGCTTGGTCAATAGCTTAGGTATATTCCTGGCTAACTCTTATATCTTAAATTAACCCATTTCTATTAATCTGTGTATTGTCACTAGGCTGTGGCCTAATAGTAAAGGTTCTGTGCATCTTTCTCCTTTGGCATCTACATGGCGTCTCTCTGACTGCAACTACTCTCTTTCTATGTCTCTTCCAGCCTGGTTATATTCTTCCTTACTATATGCTGAAATAGCTTCTTTATTAACCAATGCTAATAAAACATATTTATAGCATACAGAGGGGAATCCCACACCAAAGTAGCATCTCTTAATGGCTGTGGAAGACTGAGGGACCACTGGCAACAGGACCAGAATTATCCCTACTGCTTGTCCTAGCTTTTTGAAATCCATTCTCTTTGGAGGGATACCTTGCTCTGCCTAGATATAGTAGGGAGGGCTTTGGTCCTTCTTCAAAGCATTGTGCCTTACCCTCTCTGAGGAGTGGAAGGGTGGGGTGGGGGAAGGTGTAGGAAATGGGAGAAGTGGAGAGAATAGGAACTGGGATTGGTAAGTAAAAATGAAAAAATATAGTTTTTTTTAAATAAAAGAAAAAATTTTAGGATTCTTGGAGATAGAATGGATTTTGCTCTATGATGTAACCACAAACCATTAGAGTCCAAGAAGGAACTGCCCTCTTTGGCTGTGATATGTCCTCCATACATTCAGGTTTTGAACACTTGGTCTCTAGCTGATGCACTATTTCAGAAAGTTCTGGAACCTGCATGTGGTGAGCACTAACTAGGTAAACAATGTCAATGAAAGTGTCCATTTGAAGATTATTTCTGAGCTCAGCCTTTTTCATGTTTTCTTCTTTCGGTACACAAGGTGAGTGGTCTCCTCCGTGAGCTTCATTGCCAGGACACATGACCTCACCATGAGCCAAGAATTCATAACTCAAATCTATGAAACTGAGTAAATTATGCTCTCACCTTTGAGTTATTTGTTTCCTTGTTTTGTTCTAGCAATGAACAAAATAAATCATAAAATCTTCATGATTCTACAGATTCTCCTTTGGGTGTTACAGTCCAGGTTTCACTTCAAGTCATAGAAGATAGGTAAATATAATTTATGATGAACATGAATAAAATGATATTTTCTTCAAACTATGTTATAAATATTTTTAAAAGAATATAAACGTCAATGAGCAGAACATTCAAATTACCTAAATGCCCTGCTATAACTTCTTGATTTTTAAGTTTTTTTTCCTCCTGAGGATTTTGTACATGACCACTTTATCATTTCTCTGCTCTCCTTCTGACAAGTCTATCATATTCCCCAAATCTCTACAAAGTTCATTAAAGTCTTCAGTTACTGAAAGCACACACGCTTGCACACACACATTTGGTGAGTGCATTTAGTGTTGCTTGTATGTGTCCTTCTTAGGGGTGACCAGTTGTCCTTCTTAGGGGTGACCAGTTGCCCTTCTTAGGAGTGACCAGTTGAGGTTGGTTAACCTATCAGGGGTTCATCGCAGAAGACTGATTTGCCCCCATCTCAGCTTCCATTTATCACCTTAGTTCAGATAGAACTAAGGTCTTCTGAGATTTTACCCAGTCTTATTGTGACCAGAACTGAAGCTGTCTTTGTCAGGTGTTGCTTACAGGAATTTCGAGGGTCTGTGATTACAGCCAATCCCACTGCTGTGGTACACTTTTGCTTCTCAGATTTCTAAGGATGTTCCATGTTATACACTCACATCTAAAGATTTTGTGGCATGATCCTTAAGTGAGTGATCCGAGTCTCATTACTTCATTCTAATATTTTCTAGCTTCATCCATTTCCTGTCATTTTCATGGTTCCTTTCTTGACAGTTGCTTTGGATTCTACTGTGTCTGTGACACAGTTTCCTAAATATTTATCAGATGATAAATATTTAGATTGTTTCCCGTTCCCTAGCTGTTGTGAATAGATACCCAAAATATATGACTAAGCCAATATTTCTGTGGTAGAGTATAGAGCCCTTTAAATATATGTTAAGGATTGGTCTAGCTGGGCCATATGGCAGACCACGTTTTGGTTTAAAAATTTCTGGTATCTGTGACCTCCAGTGAACTGAGAAACATTTGCCAATGAAGAACCAAGAATATTTCTGGCTTTTAGCTATGATAGAAACTGGTAACTTTTCAGGGATTTCTAAACTTAAATCTGCTTTAGTCAGTTTCTATCTTCTATTTTCATTAAATTCAGTTGATTCCAGTGGTTTTCAAAGTTTCTTTTTCCTCACAGTGTAACTTCTATCTGAAGTGATGGTTTGGCTCTGTAGTACCTAGACAGGTCATGACTTTTGGAGCATGTTTAATGCTGTGGGAGCTTAGGAGGAGAAAAACTGGGAAAATGCCAAGTGGATGGGCCCAATCTTAAATGTCTCAACTGGTGTAGGATGGTCCTTCTGTATTTGGGTTGCTTTTATTGGTTAATAAAGAAACTGCCTTGGCCTTTTGATAGGGCAGGACTTAGATAGACAGGAAAAGAGAACAGAATGCTGGGAAGGGGACAGGGTCAGAGAGAGTCGCACGCCTCATACTACACTCAACCTTAGAAAAAGACTGTGAACAGCTCTCTTGCGGCTTAATTATGCCAGATTAGAAAATCAAACAAAAAAGCCATGTTTAGGTCATCGCTAGGAGATATACAATAAATCAAGGGTTAGCATCTTAACTATGGAAATGTGCTCCAGACTGAAATCCAGGGTTAGCATCTTAACTATGGAAATGTGCTCCAGACTGAAATGCCGAACTTGAAAGAGTGAGCACGGCATTCTTTCATTGTGTCACAAGTGGCTAAACTTTCCTCCAGTGGCATATTTGCTTGCATTCTTCTCTGGTAAGCAATCCCCTGTCCCTTGGGGCTGTCTGTCACATTAAAATAGTTTTGACAACGTAACTAATTTTCTGCATTAAAAAATAGGAAACACGGAGGGAAGGATTTCCTCATAACATGACTTCTTTATACCATGGATTGAATGGGTTAAGGCAAGTGGATTATCTACTTTTGAAAAATACTCGCATGCACTCACTGTCTGGACCAGCTTGAAAAGGTTTATAAATTTGGGAAATTCATAGCTCCTTTAGAGCTCAGGGACCCCCATCAAACATGGCTGACAAATGTTTAATTATCTCCCGATTAAATACATCCAAATAGACTCCCTGCCTCACAACAGCAGTGCTGAAGAGATGCATGTACTCTTCTGAGGTCTACACTGACACACATCCCAGAGATCTGCCACATCAAACACACCAACCAGGTTAAGCTCCTAATACCATGGGATAAGACAAAAGTGAGTGAGGCAAGTGGTCTGGATGGAGTTTGTCCAACAACTGTGTTACGGTGGGGATTTAAATTTTAAATTTCAAATAAATAATAGTCTTAGAAATACAAGAACCTTTGTACATGGGTTAAGGGAGCTTTGCTGTCTGGGAGAAGAAAGATTCCAGTAGGCATTTGCTATTTAAACCTGTTCAGGTAATTAGTCCCTATGGTGCCTTCTACTTCAGGTTCCAGCTGTGCATCCTAATGAGGTGTTCCCAGTGTCAGGAATCCCCATCCTCCAGCATTAAGTGGTTACAGTAATGGGGCACTTGAGAAGATGCACACATAAAAGAAGGTGAGGAACAACTTAAATTCAATTATCACTGCTCTTATGCCCCCAAAAGACAGGAAAATACAACTGAGATCTATAACATTAGTACAAAGTCCCTTTCTAATGAAGCATATATCAAAAGCAGGAGAAAAGTTGAGAGGTTAGCATTCAAATATAGTTAGAGCACGTCAGTCCTTTAGAGGTATAACATGACTTATAAGAAATCATGATCTAAGAATGACCAAATGTTCTTAAAACATAGCCTCGTATCTTGTATTTACAATATTTCCATGAAAACTTTTAATTTGACAGTGCGTCTGCTGTACTGAACCTTAATAATGTTTTAGAAATTTGTCTTAGAGATGTTTTATAATTTCAGAAAATGATTGTAAATAATCTTGAATTTAATATTTCATTTATAATTTAATGATATTACTGTATGCAATGTATTTCAGAGAACATTCTAGTCAAGACTGAAAACAAACACTTGCCATAGGTTCATTTTAAAGTTACAGAATAGAAATAGGAAGACAGATCAATTGGCAAAGTTGTTGCTGCATTACCCAGCTGTAAGCGTGGATCTCCAGGAACCATGAAAAAAAAAATGCTACCCTAGTTCTTGCAAGGTAGAGACTGCAAGACCTCTCTAGCTCTCTAGGCAGCCATCCTAGACAAATCAGTGATTTCTCTGATCTGTGAGAGAACCTGTCTCACAATGTAAGACATAGAGTGACTAAATATGACACCCCCATCAGCCTATTGTGCACACTCTATGTGCTTGTGAACTCAGGCAAACACACACATACACCACATACATACAAAATAACAAATACATGACTATATTATATGAAAATTAAATAATTATTATTTTTATTTTTTAGTGTTTTTATTGAGCTATATATATTTTTTTCTCGCTCCTCTCCCTTCCTCTCCTCTTCCCTTCTACCCTCTTCCATGGTCCCCATGCTCCCATTTTACTCAGAAGATCTTGCCTTTTTCTACTTCCCATGTAGATTAGTTCCACATATATCTCTCTTAGGCTCCTCTTTGTTGTCTAAGTTCTCTGGGACTGTGAATTGTAGGCTGGTTTTCTTTGCTTTATGCCTAAAAGTCACTTGAGTGAGCACATATTATATCTGTCTTTCTGGATCTGGGTTACCTCACTCAATATGATGTTTTCAAGATCCATTCATTTGCCTGCAGATTTCAAGGTGTCATTTTTTTTCCACTGAGAAATACTCCATTGTTTAAATGCACCACATTTTCTTTATCCATTTGGTTGAGGAACATCTATCAACAGATGAATCTCAAATGGCTAAAAGTCACCTAAGGAAATGCTCAACACCCTTAACCATCAGAGAAATGCAAATCAAAACAACTCTGAGATTCCATCTTACACCTGTCAGAATGGCCAAGATCAAAAACACTGATGACAACTTCTGCTGCAGAGAATGTGGAATAAGGGTAACACTCCTCCATTGATGGTGAGAGTTCAAACTTGTACAGCTGTTTTGGAAATCAGTATGGCAATTTTTCAGAAAAATAGGAAACAATCTACCTTAAGAACCAGCAATACCACTTTTGGGTATATAACTAAAGGAAGCTCATTCATACCACAAGGACATATGCTCAACTATATTCATAGCAGTATTATTTGTTATAGCCAGAACCTGGAACAAATCAAATAATTATTAAATGAATCAATGAGTAAAAATATTAAAGGTTAAAAATTAAAATTGTAGAAACTTGAAATCTTTTTTTATTTATTTATCATCAATCAAGAATATGTAAATGGCTGGGCAGTGGTGGCTTGGCGAAGACCTTTAATCCCCGGACTCAGGGGGCAGAGGAAGTTGGCTCTCTATGAGTACCGCACTAGTTCCAGGACAGCCAAGGCTACACAGAGAAACCCTGTGTGAAAAAGAAAAAACAAACAAACAAAAAAGAATATCTAAATGAAAACTTGAAACTTAAATGGTAAGTACAAGAGAAACACAGAGTTTAAGAAACTTCAGAAACTGTTAAGTAGTAAAGAAAAGGAGGCTAGAGATATATGGCTCAGTGGTTTAGAAATTAAGTGAGGGCTGGAGAGTAAGTACAACATTTAAGAGTGCACACTGTTCTTGCAAAGGACACTGTTAAATTCTCAGCACTCACGTTGGTGTCTCAGAACCCTCTCTAACTAAAATAATGTTTAGTATCTGACAGGAATTAGGTATGAAGAAGTGACTCAGAAAAACTAGTGTTTCTTTAAGTTAGGATAAAATGAATATTAACTATGATTATTTTTTCTTTATAATAACCCTAATTAAAAGTATGACTGAAAATGAACCCGACCTATCCAGCTACATATTGCATCCTTAGAACTCTTTTTCTATGTGTTATCAATATCATCATTATTATAAACACAGTTATACTACTCCTAGGACCACTAGAAAACATGTTGCAGTCAAAATGTTATTCCATGTAATGGCAGAATAAAATTTGATTGTAGTAAAATTATTATCATTCTATAATTATTTAAATTCCAGAGAAAATTCTAATTTTGAAACATTAAATATCATTACTTCAGCTAGTCAACAATATGTTTTTGAAAATAGAATTTGAATTTCTACAAAGTAAACTCTATAAGATAATATTTAGAATTATTTCAAAGACAAGAAAATCATCAGCTGAAATAACACAGTAGTGAGACACAAATATCCACCTCTTTACAAAGGAAAATACTCAAATATTAGCTGCTCATTGTCCTCTATGGTCTTTACTTTGAAAAAGTCTTGTTTGTATTCCTATAAAGTAGATGATAAAACTAATTTCAGAAGGCCTGCCTGTATCTGAAAAAAAAAAAAGGGAATTATATAGGTTCTTGGAAAAGGGCTTAGGAGAAAAATCACAGTGACCATTTTTATTCAATTAATGATTTATTTATTTTATTTACTAATTTTTATATTTATTTTTTATCTAGGTCTTATGTGCTTCATGCTGAGCATGATTTTGAACTCTTGAGCCTCTAGAATTATATTTGCTGTTTTTTGTTTTGTTTTGCTATATAACATATTGGTCTTAGAACAACTTATCTATTTTAAAAATTATTTTCATTTTTTTTCTTTCGTGAGTGCATATGTGTGTATGATGTGGTGTGTCTCATGTGTGTATCCATAGAGGACAGAGAGATAGATGGTCCTGAGCTAGAGTTAAGGAGGTTATGATCTGGTGGGCATCATTTTGTGAACACAAGTTAGGTCCGCTAAGGTCAGTAAGTATGCTTAATCACAGAGCTGTCTCTCTAGTCCTCAACATGACTTTTAAAATATTGTGTTTTTCGTCAAATACCAATGTTTCAAATTTTGGGGTAGTAATCTAAACTCTAGCAGTAATTTAATAGATAGGAATTTAAAACAGAGCAACCTTGAATTATTACAGGGTAGGCGCCTGATAGGGAAAAGATGATTTTCATGTTCCCCCTTTCCCCTTCTTCTGCCTGTGTGCTCAGCATTTAAGAGTCCTATTGATAATGGTCCTAAAGGGATAGTCACCTGTAGAAAGTTGTGTTACACAACAAGTTGCCTTTCTTTAGAACTGAGATTTTTGAAGTAAATAGATGTTTAATTTTATGAGGAAAAGAAGTCAGCATATATTTATATTTAATTCTGCAGGAATCCAAATAATGGACAGGAAGCAGAGGGACACTCACTTTGTTATTATTGTATTACCACTACTAAGTAGATTCTCTGCTGATTCTTTACCTCTGTGTTTTGAATACCAGTGTTCTATACGTAAGGAGATTTACTAGTAGACTTTTGAATCTTGGCTCATATCCCTTTGTTTTATTTTCTTCTTCAGATATCAATTATAATTGTGTTGCTTACTAGCATGCTAGTGTTCTAATTCAGAACTGATGTTATAGACATCAAAACCTCTAAATTTCCATCCTATTTTATTATATAAATTATCAAGTCCACTACATTTATATGAAAAATTGGTAGTGAATAGTTTATATCTGAACTTGTTATTATTTAGAAATAGTTTTGAAAATTTCTTAAATCCCCTCACTAAAATGGTAGACTTGTAGCAGTGATCTCGTCAAAAGAACAGCATCCACATGGGCAGGAGCTTTGTAAAGATTGGAGACCTCAAAATTCGGTAGGAATATGAGATGCTTTGTAAGCGTAAAGATGATTTCAAAAGCAGTGCATTCTTTAGAACTTTCAGAAATTATTTGATAGATGAAAAGTAATTTGAAACAAATAATTTTATCATATCAACAAATGTAAAGCCACTGAGTTTGTACGCTTCCTCCCACTTCTGGGTCTCTTGTTAATTGAATTATAATTGTGATGCAAAAGACTTCACACAGTGACATCCAAAATTCTTTTTTTTTAACATTTATTTATTATGTATACAATATTCTGTGTGCGTGTATGCCTGCAGGACAGAAGAAGGCACCAGACCTCTTTACAGATGGTTGTGAGCCACCATGTGGTTGCGGGGAATTGAACTCAGGGCCTTTGGAAGAGCAGGCAGTGCTCTTAACCTCTGAGCCATCTCTCCAGCCCCGACATCCAAAATTCTAAACAAAATTTTTATTATTGATAGTTTAAGTGTTGGAAAATAAGTTGCAGAGAGAAAGCTATTTGGAGCAGACAGTCTACACCCCAAGCCACATGAGAATAGCTGTCAGTGAAAGTGAGGAACAGGCTCATACAGATATACACCATTGATACAAAGAGAGAGGAACAATTAGGCTATGAAACCATCATCATGAAACACATTACTGAACACCTTATAGAAATAGAAAGGAAAGTTGTCCTAAGTTCAGCAGAATTACGTGGCTTTGGATAGCCAACACAGAGATTTTCCTCATTAGAATTTTCCAAGGGAATTGGCAAAGCTGGCTGCCAATTTACCAATGCAAAGAATGAGGCCATCTCTGAATGAGTCAGAATGTGACCCAGTCTGGATTGCAGTCTCATCTCTAATTTGATATCTTCACATTATTCAGCACAGTGTCATGTGACAAACATCAGAAGAGATAATTCAGTTAATAAAATCAGAATCATATGATGAAGTGGAAAAGTCGGGTGTTTCCATCTACTGTTTCCTTTATACTGCTCAATATTTCATGCCACAGAGATAAGTACAGGAGTACATTATACTGATGACCTAAATATTATGAATATTAGTATAATGATTTGAATGTTCTTCACCTCCTATTCTAGATTTCTTTCTATTGTTATGATACAGATTATGATCACATGCAACTTGGGGAGAACACAAGTTTATTTGACTCACATGTTCTGACCCAGTCCCTCTTTGAGTGAAATCAGAGCAGGAATTCAAGGCAGGAACTTGAAGGTAGGAACAGAAGCAGAGACCAGGGAAGAGTGCTGCTTAATGTCTTGCTTCCACACCTTGCTCAGCTGGCTTCTGTATACAACCCAGGACTCCCTGCCCATTGATTGCCCCGCTTGCAGTGGGCTTACCGTCCTACATCAATCACCCATCAATAAAATGGCCCACAAGCATAGCCACAGGTCAATCTGATGGAGACATTGCCTCACTGAGTCTCCTTCTTCCTAGAAGATGCCTGCTTGTTGGATTGAAAAAAAAAAAAAAACCACCCACAACCGGCACAAGAGAAATGTAGGGTAGTCATTACTGTGAAGAATTAAGAGGTATAACCCTATGGATGATTAAATGTTTAAGCAGTTATGGATAATGAGTATACTGGTTACCTTAAAAGTGAGTATGTTTCAAAAATCCAGTTTATCTCTCCTTTTTTTGGTTTTTTTGAGACAGGGTTTCTCTGTAGCTTTGGAACCTATCCTGGAACTAGCTCTTGTAGACCAGGCTGGCCTCGAACTCACAGAGATCCACTTGCCTTTGCCTCCTGGGTGTTGGGATTAAAGGCGTGCGCCACCACTGCCCAGCTCAGTTTATCTCTTTGTTACCATATTATGATGCCACATAACATCCCTGCACAGTTCTGGAGATGCACCCATGATGTCCCCAGACTTCCCTTGAGAATATTAAATATCTATCACTTATGAACCATCAAGTCTCAGATCACAAGATGCAGAAATGACCAAGACACTCGGGATAACACATACAATCATATGAGAACTAATGACCAAGACAGCCTGGGAGACATATCATCAGCTCAAGTATGTTAACATCTATTGAAGATTTTCTCAATTGAACTGAAGAAATGATTAACATTTTCAGATAGTATCAGTGAAAATATCGAAATTTTGATAACAGTCACAAAACTCCATTTTCCCCTGCTTTCCAGCTACTTTATATGACTCCACACCTAGAAAATCATTAATCTATTTTCTGCTGCCAGTCATGAATTTTTTCCTCATCCACAAAGAAGATGGTAAAAGTTCTTGATTATATATCCCAAAGAAATTATATCCTTTCAGGAAAGAGTTAAAATATTCTTTCCTGATTTTTAGGGGGTATCTTTGAGAATTTCCATAAGGAAGCATGTTGATCATGATACAGGCTTGAAAAGACATGGATCTAGGTGTTTAGTATTTGGTAAATCTGAGGTATTTGTGAGTCTCTTGGCAGGCCCTTGATGTTTACATTCTGATATAGCACATGTAGAAATAACACGCTTATCTCATATTTGAGTTATATTCTCAATTAAACTCAGAATACAACTAACTTTCTATTCTGTAACTTTCTCTCATAACAACAAAACATGACAAAATAAATAATAAGTTAAAACAAAAATAAAATCACATCAAAGGCAACCCAATGGAATAAAAAGAGTCCCATGAACAGGAAAAATAAAAGCAGGAGACCCACTTGTTTACCTACTCAGGATTCCCAAGGAAATACCAAGCCAAAAACTGCAGTTCCTATGCAGAGCACCTGGTGCAGTCTCAAGCAGGCCCTGTGCTTGTTGCTTTGGTTTCTGTGAGTTCATATGAGCCTTACTCAGTTGATTCAAAGGGCCTTGTTGTGTCTCATATTGTCCTTCCATCCTGTCTGATTCTTTCCACCTCATTTTCTACAATGTTCTCTGAGTTCTGTGGGGAAAGATTTGATGGAGACTCCATTTCAAGCTCTTTGTTCCCAGGACTCTCTCTCTCTCTCTCTCTCTCTCTCTCTCTCTCTCTCTCTCTCTCTCTCTCCCTCTCTCTTCTTAATGTCTTGTTATGGGTCTCTACAACTGCTCTAATTTCTGGAAGGAGGAAGCCTCTCTGATGCTGACTGATTAAGGCACTGATCTATGGCTATAGCAGAATATCATTAGGAGTTAGTTTATTGACACTTGTTTTGTGACCAGTGACTTTTGGTTTTTCCCTAGGTCTCTAGGCTTCCTAGCCTCTCGTTCTTGTTCACTTAAGCAGTGTCAGGTATGGATTCCATCTCCTAGAGTGGGCCATAAGTCAAATAAGACATCAGTTGGCTATGCCCACAAGATTTGTGCAGCCATTACCCTAGCATATCTTGCAGTCAGGAGAGACTGTAGGTTAAAGGGTGTGTGGTTCGGTTTCAGCAAGGAACTGGTAGCTTCAGCACGATAACTGAGAATGATGCAACAGCATGTTTTCTTTATATAATACAGGCAACAGTAAGGGAAGAACAGAAAGAATCAAAACAAAAAGTACATGAAGATGAGGAATCCTTGGCATTTTCTCAATCCAGTTACTTATATTTCCTTGTACTGATAACTGCTACCATCCTTTTTTGCAAGTCCTGACACCTAACATTTAAAGAGTTGAGCTATCTTTATTTAGCAAGGTATTATCAGGCAGGTTTGGAGCATAACATTAACAAAATAATAATTTAATCCCAGGTCCTTTGAGGAGAGTAATTATGAGGCCTCATTTTGCTACCTGACTGGGACAGCAGAGATGAGTCCGTGTTTTTAATTACTCATTTTCTAGAACCAGCAACGTGAGGCAGTCTTGTTTATGGGACCACCAACCACATGTGTAATGAATACCCTTTGATTCAAGCTAAATTGCTTACTGCCTCCTCCATCTAGCAACTAAAGAGGACTGGTTGGTATGAACTGGCATTTAATTATCTATCTATATCTACATATCTACATATATATACATATCTATATCTATATATATGCACAAAACAAGAGGAAACTCATAAAAGCTTAGCTGTAAGATTTCTTCCAGGATTTTTACATTATAACTTTTCAAAGATGTTTGTTCTTTTCATAGCCACTTGTTACGCCTTCATGACTCACAGCCGTATGAAACAAGTGAAACATCTTTTCACAGACTTACTGGTTAGGATTATGAAAAATGGCAGTGGGGTATGTTTTAAAAGGCTGTATTTATGCTGGAATCAAGTGCAAAGATGAGTGGGGATGGAAAAGTGATTGAAGTATGCTATTCAGGTTTAGTTGATGTATTCAATACTTGTACAATCACTATAAGACTAGGAAACTTTTTTTGCTTGTTTTCTTTTTTGTTTCTTTGTGTTTTGGCTCATAGTTTCAAAGATTTTGTCTGATGTTGTATAACATTGCACATTGGACTTTTGATGAGCCTGGATATAAAGGCTGGGGTGTGTGGTCAAATTCTTTATTTCATGACCAGGACAAGTGAGAAATAAAGTGGTCATCAGAATTCTATAAATGCCATAATGACCTAAAGATTCTTCTACCTATGTAGAAAACCCTCCTGAAATAGCAACAAACGTGTTCCAAAGCTTAAGAATGATAGTGTCACTGTGTGAGGGCGAAAGGATCATATGGCAAAGTCAACCGAGTGTCTACATACCAGAAATAAATAAGGATTCGAAAGCATATTACAGTGTCACAATAAAAAGTCAGAGAATGCATGGTTTAGAAAACATACTGCAAAGAAGATGGAAGTCTGAGATCAAGGTATTAGCAGATTTGATTTCTCCTAAAGTCTCTTTTCTTTGTAACAGAGAGTAATCATCTTCTTGTGATTTTGTAAGACTTTGACTGTATGTCAAAATTCTCCCAGTGCCTTTTTTGCTTTTATTTTTTTAAAATAAAGACAGATTTTCCTGGATTACAGTCTCTTGTATTATATACAAGTAAGTATGCATACGAATGCACAACCCATAACACATACATACTCACACATATTTATACTTAAAATGAATGGTAACAATTGGAGATACAAATACAAACTCAAGAAATATATCTAGCCAGGCAGTGGTGGCACATGCCTTTTATCCCAGCACTTGGGAGGCAGAGGCAGGTGGATCTCTGTGAGTTCCAGACCAGCCTGGTCTACAAAAGCTAGTTCCAGGACAGGCTCCAAGGCCACAGAGAAACCCTGTCTCAAAAAACAAACAAAAAAAAAGAAAAAAGAAAGAAAAAAGAAATCTTTTACTAAAAGTATTAGGCATTTTCCCAGGAAGCTTCTAAATATATCCCCTTCCTTGAACATTTTCTCTTTTGATAGCAACTTAGATTGTTGAGGAATGTGTGCTAGATTGCAGAAGCCAACATTAATACATTGTTATTAAATAAACCCATAGATCATATTAAAGATTACTTTTTCTCTTACATATTCAATGAATATTGAGAATTATAAAATTACATGAACCACCAATACAGTATCTATAGAATATTTTTACTCTCTTAAAACTGTGTGAAAATTTATCTTTTTATCCTGTTCCTAATAACTATAATCGGCAGATTTTTCTACTATCTACAGATCCTTTGAATGTTATATTTCTGAAATAATATGTTCTGTAATTCTTCATGCTAGTTTCAAATTATACACATAAGTTTCTTGGCTCATGGTATACTTTGGATATTTATTATGTTAAAATGCTGAATAGCATTATATAATGGATGAACACATTTAACCCCCCCCTACAGTTTATTACTTATTTAGCATTTGTTCTTGGAAAACCCACTTAGCCTGTTAACCTCAGTCTATTTATTAGTAAAATGTGATGCTAAATTTAAATATTTCATTTATTATAAAGTTTAACACTCAAAGCAAGAATGCTAAATATGCTAATGTCTAACATGATTGTTGATCTTCAGACAACCTTTGCTCATACAGTACAGCATGCCCATGTTCTTATTATAAAGACCTAGCTGTTTAGGAAAGTTTCTTTTAATTGACATGTGTCAAGAAGTATTTGTTCCATACCTCAGAACTTATATAGTTATGTAATAGTCACTAGTAAAAAATGGTTGTTGAGTAAGCCTCTCAGAAGGGTTTTGTAATAAATTTTACCCTTAATTTTGGCCTCATTGTGACATATGCTCCTGTTTTTATATTTTGTTTCAAAACTAATTCAATCATGTGTATATGTCTGCCCCTTCCTTGACAGCATCGTAGAGTCACTGCCTCTATAATGGTCTTTGTTTTAATCTCTTTTCTGCCTCTAGAAAAGTAATGGGGTTTCTGTTGACACACCTGATTTTCAATCATATTATTCTTTTGCACTGTCTCAGTTGGAGGCTCCAGAGATTTATAGCAAAGTCAGAACACTATTATTAAATCTGTTACACTTTTCTAGGGGCGTCATGAGAGTGAAGGTGAAAGCAGTAAATGCTATATTGCTTTCTTATACACATTTCTTTTTCCAAATGATTATGACCAATGCTTATATCTCTACTCATTCACAGCAGAGTTTTATGTCCAGACTAGCTGTCAAAGTAAGAAAATACTTCAGGTGGAAGAAAACAAATTACAATTTTAAATATGTGTATATATACATATATATATAACATATACATGTATATATTTCATATAAAAATCAAACACTTATTAAATTATAGACGTATCATTTGTATATTACAAAAATCAACACAACAAATCACGTTTGGCCACTATGTATATCATTTAAAACCATACATCTTTTTAAACAAAAGAAAATCAGGATATAGCTTTAATTATCTAGCATATTTTATTATAAATACATGTTCTCTTACTAAAAAATGAAATAATTATTCTAAATTAAGTAATAATTATTCAAAGACTTAAAATTTTGTGGAATATTATAGAACAAGGCCATTCAGATAATAATAGGTAGAGATCTGATTTGAAAACTGAACACTCACTGAAATATAGAGTATATTTAATCAGTGGAAATTTAATTCAGTTTCCTGCTTATAATTAGCTAAATTTCTAAAACCATAGTCACATAAAAGTAGTACTTCATGTACCTAGCTATTACAGATAGAGTGTGAACATTCACAAATTATAGTTGTTTGTGTGTTGTGTTTCTATGTGCACGTGTTTTTTTTTTTTTTTTTCTATGTGAGAGTTATACAAAAGGAGTGAGGGTAACATGTTAGCTGGCAATCAGTGACCTATAAAGAATTTTTGAAAATCTAATCTTCGTTGCTCACTTGTAAGTATTAAAATTTACCTTAGGCATTAAGTATTCATAGCATCCTTTCTCACGAGATAATGTCTATGCGTGTCCATCTGTCTGTAGAAAGCTTGAAGCTGTGATTGTCAACACTACACATCCTCACCTTTGCATCCAGTCATTAGAATCATGACCTCCAGAAGTTCTGAACCTTTGCATAATATTTAATAAAATTCTGTACCCATCACATTTGTTTTCCCCATATTTGTGTTGCATTTCGGAAATGTATGCTAAGCGAGAAACATATTTCTTTGACATTTATAATGGAAAACAATGAGACCTGGTAAAGGAAAACACTAAGTAAAAAATAAAAATAAGCGACATAAAGAAATTCACACCAACAAAAATGGGTGAAGCATGGGAGTGCCTACCCTACTTGAAAATTAGCAAGTTAGCCTATTATAGTTGTATGGATTCTAATGAAGGTCAGTGGTAAAGGACAATGAGTGTTACAATTATGTCATAATTTTTGTTCAATTTCTCTAACTTTGATTTTGACTAGATAACATAAAATGCCCAGGCAGATCTGAACACTGTCCATTATCTTAGAGAAAACAAGCACTGACTTTAACATGTGAACAATTTGTTTTTTCACGATGAACAGTATACATGTCTAGTTTTTGATCCAAAGGAGAAATTATCAGTCTCAGCCAAGGTTATTCATTATTTACATGGTGTAAAAGAATTCAAAACAACAATAAAAATGCAGTACCTTGCCTATATAGCATACACAAATTGGAGTCCTCCATGAAGGGTGGCCCTCCTCGTTTTCCACCATATGAAGACGCTTTCTGTAAATCTCCTTCTAGAGTACAGTTATTCCTGGAAACTTTTCAAGATAGGGAGAAGGAAAATTAAATAAGACCCACTCAAATATAAAAATGCTGCAGAACAGAACCCAGAAAAGAAGCACAGGAAATAAAGCCAGCAAGCTTTATTTCTGGTTTCCCAGAGAGTGCTTAATCACAAGCTCATTGGGATTTGATTTCTAAAGTCTTGGTCTACTTCACATGTTCCTTCAAATAATGTTCCTTGTGATTCTGTCCCCAAGTTTTCTTCATTTGCAGAGGATGAAGAGGTTTCCTGACGGCCCCTCTGAGGTGGTGATTGGTTCGTAGTTTACTCTGTGACTGTTTTCTAAATAAATAACTTGTTCACATTTCTGCCTCTAATTCTTGTTCTGGTGAACTATTGAAGCCAGGTCAGGAAACTGATTATTAACCTCGTGACGAGGGTGTAAAAACTGACACGTCACTGTAGCAGGGCTGTTGGGTAGGGATTATTATGATCACAGCTTGAATATTTGAGAAACAAGCTTCAAAGAGGGCCCCTAACTAGCTTGTTTAGCTCTATGAACATCCTGTCTCTGTAGTCATCCGTTTATCTCAATTGATGTGCAAGGAATATGAGATCAGAATATTCTATTCTCATATCGTATTAAATAAAATATACTAAACGCATTGAAATTTATATCCAGTGTGAATTATAAGGTGTTTTCATGGAAGGTTAAAATATTAGGAAAATAAAAAAAATTTCTTTGTTTCTATTGCCAACATTATTGAAATAATATGTTTTTGGATCTCTGAATGTCCACAACCATTTTTATATCTTATAGTATTAGTCTTATCTACATTTTTGTATGTAATGATATTTTCTCAGTCATCTGTAAGTTCAAATAAAAAGTGGATGATATTAAAATAAAAGTTCAAAAATATTTTAAGTAATATATTATTGTCTCATGAAATCACATTAACTGAGAAAAATCTATGAACAATATGAACCTACTTTATAGGCTCTTAGACAGAGGAAACTAAACGTATTTGAAACTTTTAATTAGTTTGTAAGGGACTTTAGTGGCTTATCAAATTAATATACATAACTTTATACTTACTGATGCTATCATATATGCATATAATATGCTTTACAGATAACAGCTTTATTTGGATATTATTACTAAAATTTAAAGCTATATTTCATAGTCCTTACAGCCAATTTCTTTTATTTTTGCCTCTTAACAGAAATTTTTAATTTTTATGGCCTGTCTCTTTTAGTTTTATTTTTAATATGCTTTACTATAAAAAATTGCAAATAAATAAAATCATCACATACCAAAATTAACCAGAATCAAATTCTATACACCTTAATGATACATACAATTAGAAATGCCTTTTGGGATGGAAGTTCTGGGCCAATGACCCTGGCCTGATATTTATGATTCAATTATGTGAGATTAATTTTCATGGTGCTTTCTTCAGAAAATTTATTTGCCTTTTTATTTTGATGACCCAAAGGAATATAGCTGATGCAGAATGAGAAGATATTTTTAGATATTTCCAAGGAGTTAGAGATTTTAAAATCTCTTTTATACTATAATGGACTTGAGGACATTGTTCTGTTCCTGTGAAGGAAACGATGTTTTGTAATTCAAAACAAGCAGAATTCAAGCTCAGTGCTTCCTTTGGAATTAGAAGTGGTATTGGTCAAGGATCTTCTATTGGCTAGCCAAAGTGAATGATTTTGATTTGGTATTTGTATTACGTCCTGAAGCAGTACTAGAAATTGCTGTCTCTCTCTCTCTTTCTCTCTCTCTCTCTCTCTCTCTCTCTCTCTCTCTCTCTCTCTCCTTTTTTTGGTTTTTTGAGACATGGTTTCTCTGTGGCTTTGGAGCCTGTCTTGGAACTAGCTCTTGTAGACCAGGCTGGCCTTGAACACACAGAGATCCGCCTGCCTCTGCCTCCCAAGTTCTGGGATTAAAGGCATGCGCCACCACCACTCGGCTAAAATTGCTATCTCTTAAAACAGGGAAACAATTTAGCACCACCTTGGTAGAACTGCCACGCCCTTAAGGGAAAGTGAACCAGGGTAAGCATAGAAACATTACTCTGTTACAGTAGCTGAATGCATTATTAAAGAAGAGGCCAAGTGCCTGGTTTTAACAGTCGTACTCCCAATGGTAATGTCTTAATTTACCTCGTAATGGCCTAGCCCTTTAATGGGCAAGTTATATAGTATATAGTATATGGCAGTGTTGCCTTGGAACAATGTGGCCTATTTCATGCACTGTGAAGAGAGACCACGGCCTTCTGAGGAAGGCATGCAAGAAGCGCATGTGGTGAATAGCGATCAAAACAACAAGTAAAGAAGGCAGGAATTAATTCAGTTTTACAGAGTAGCTTCCACAAACAACTTATATTAAACAATTTGCTTTTTGTCATTAAGCTCTGATATCATGTAATGTAGATGAGTTCGATTTTAATTTTCTTGTATAAATAATATTGTGGATTATTTTCCTGCTGTGTTTTGATTTTATGTTCCTATATTCTTATTCCGTTTTTAAACATCATCGCTATTAATAGGTGCTCCTTCAAGTAAAATAGATAGGCAGCAGTAATAAGCATAAAAAATGCTAACACATTGAAAGTAAAACTGAAATGAGTTTCACTTGTTATCTCTAACTGTAGCTATGCAAATCCATAACGAAATGTATTTGAGGATAGTCTACTCTTTGCTGATATTCTCAAGCAAAATTATATGGACATTACATAAAATAAAATTGGAAAAATACCCTGATTTTTAAAATTTACAAATAAATATTAGTTTAACAACTGAAGTAAGTAACAGTGAAAATAACATTACAAATTGGCACAATAGACTGGTAAACACATTAAAATCATTGGATACTGAAAAGTTTATTATTATGATTAATAATATCTAAAATATATTGCAAATACTCTAACACCCTTCACATTACCTAAGAAATGGTGTGGGTTGGGCAACTTCGTGTTCTGAATATTTAGACTGCAGAATTTAAATTATATATACATATTGATGGATATGGATCTATATGAGTATGTCTTTCTGTTTGTAATTCATGCTAATGTTTCTAGCCTTTTCTGTTTCAGCTGTTCTCAGAATGAGAAGACATTAAATGAAACCTATAATCTGTTTTAGGCTTATCGTTATAATATGAAATTGATTTCCTGCCAACTCTCTTAAGTCAAAGTAATAGCCACTTGTAAACCTGTTGGAATAAAAGATAAGTTGAATAAAATAAGATTAGTTAAATCTCAGAGCATTAATTTAAATCTTGCTTTCTTAAAAATATGTAGAGATTTAATATGAAGAGAAAGTAAGACTACATGAATGCAGGATTTTCTTGAGAACTTGAAGGCATAAGTCAAAAAACAATCCCACACCAGTTTGGAATTATGATTAATAAAATGGTTATTTATTTAAAAGGAAAAAAACCTAAAAATCACCGTCCCAGACAAGAGCCCTCTGCACGATCAGGAAAGAAGTCTAACAGCCAGAAGCCAGAAGCAAGAGAGCAAGCTCCCGGCTACCGCTGCTTTTTAAAACAAAAGAGACCACGCTGCAGTGGGCTGGTATCTTAAAGGCTATTGGCTGAAGGAGTGGAAGCAGCTCCTGCAGCACCTCCCCTTTTTTTTAAGTAAGAGAGTTCCAAACCCAATACAAAACAATATACATTAGGAACAGATATCAAGTATAAGATTAGAATTACAAACAGCATAAACAATATTAAGCAAGGAACATATGCTAAATGTTTTAATAAACATTCTATCCTAAGGAGTCTAAGTCTTGTATTGGAGATGGCTTGGCTAGACCATAAGAGGACGGTAACTATGATTATCTAATCTTCAACCCTATCGAAGCCCTGAGAAGGGAGATAATATTACTTGAGCAGGTAGGAAGTACAATCAAGTAGCTTCCAAAGCGAGCAATATATGAGAGAGACAATTAGCTACCTGAGCAATCACCCAAAGTCTCATTTTGCAACATTGAAGTGACCAACTTTGACTATGGCCTAGAATATCTGATGAACCATTTTCAAAGGCAAGAAATTTTTCAAAACTGTCTTACCTTGTCTTGGCAAGATTTGACAGTCCTGTTTATCCATTTCTGGATACTATATCTTGTCAGTGGTTGAGACATGGGCATTTCTTTGCCCAAAGGCCAGTTTTTGCCAAGAAGAAAACAGGCTCCAAGTGGAGTGTCTTTGGTGCTCAACATTCTCTCAGGAATAGATCGGTGCTGCCATGAGCAATTATGTCTCATGTAAACAAAACCCTAAGTTATTTAAACGCCATGTTCCACAGATTCTTGAAGTGGTTGAAAATTATCTATTTATACAGAATATAATCTCTATGTATCTAAAGAACCTGATTAGTCTAACTATAAGTATGACAAACATAGATGACTATTGATCTATAATTCTTAATACCTGTCTAACTTAAAGACTAAGACAATAAACAACTGCAATTAATGAGGACAATGACCTCCAAATGTAAACAATGTATAAGTATCTTGATCAGAGATAGAAATGTACACTGCAATATGGTAAATATATATGTGTATCAATACATAAAAATGTTTTAAACAGAGGTAGAAGCATGCATGCATACAGTATTCAATATAATTTAACTTTGTATCAATATACAAGAATCTATACCAATGTAATTGTCTATAAACAATAACTCATAAATACCAATCTATTATCCCATGATCCAATTTTCTCTCTTTTTTTTTCAAAAAGATCCCTGAGCTTAAAAAATTCCTCCCCAACCTTCAACCGTATACCAATTATAATCAACCCCTAAATGATGTCCCTAAGCCTGAGGGCAAACTGTGCTGGGAGAGGGGATGTCGTCCTCTAAAATTGCTTCCAGCTGTCATGGGGGCAACGTTCTTTCTAGGGGATCCTGTGCAAGTAAAATGATGGTTACATTTCAAGAGTAATGCCTGGTAAGATTGCAAATAGTCTCTGAGTATTTTGTGGAAGTCTGTCCAAAATGTTGTGAAAGATGTGCACCATTTCAGCTAACCAAGTTGGAACCGTCCTGTGCAGCTGGTACCTGAAACAGGTCTTGTAGTAGTACTAACAGTATCATGACGTCATATCAACCAGATGGAGTTGTTGTTATGGGGCCCATCTTCTTCCTGGAAACTTCAAAGATTACTGCAGGAAAATTCATTGTTCATTGTGGAAAATTTAAACATTACTTATATAGACATATACAGACATATGTATTCAATGAAAGGTATGATAAAGACAAAAATAGATATGAAGAAAAGCAAAGATGTTTTCTAAATTCTTTTTTTTTTTCTGTCCCACATCAAACGGCTCTTGACATGAGATTTAAATTCTGGGTTTTTTCTTTTAACAACATGCTTGGATTTAAAGAAGGACAGAGCCATTGTCCAACTCTAAAACCAGCTCTATATATTCATAAACATATACATACATAAATATATATAAATATATACATTGTATCATTTGTACTTATGAACCATATTTGATTTTCTTGATGATCCTTATTGGATAGTTATTTTTCTACCTCTCATCATTCAAACATCAGGGGTTTCTTGAATTTTTGAAGATGAGTATATTCCTGCAAAGACAAGAACAGGACCCTGCCCCCATCCTAAATGCTTTTCTTACCACCTGTATGGTTATCACCAGTGTGGGTGAGCTGTCATTTCTCTGTTTCAATAGGTTTCTTCTTTTCAAAGCAAATCTTTGTTAATTTTGATGGTATCCATAATTTTTCATCTCCTGTGGAAACAAGAGCAAAACCCGTTCCCCAACGTAGTACATCTCCTGGTTTCCATTGTGAGGTCAACACATTCTTGAAATATACTGCTTGATTCAATTCAGAAGTTTTTTTCCATTATCCAATGCCTCTCTGCTGCTGTTGTTTCTTTCTCATTAGCGTTAAGAAAATTCAAGGTTAACAAAGCATTATGCAATCTATTTCTGGGGTATTTTCCATCCCTTTCTGTTTGTTCAGCATATCCTTTATTGTACGATTTGACCTTTTTATAACTGCCTGACCTGTAGGATTATTTGGTATACCTGTAATGTGTTTTATATTATAATAAGCAAAAAAGCATTTCATTTTCTTAGAGACATATGCTGGACCATTGTCTGTCTTTATTTGTGCAGGTATACCCATGATGGCCATAACTTCCAATAAATGTGTGATTACCGAATCAGCCTTTTCTGAGCCCAGGGTAGTTGCCCATTGAAAACCTGAATATGTGTCTATGGTGTGGTATACATATTTTAATTTACCAAATTCCATAAAGTGGAACACATCCATCTGCCAGATTCATTCCTTTGAGTACCCTCTGGGTTACTTCCTGCAGGCAATGGTGTTTGATTATAGAAAGAGCAAGTAGGGCATCTCTATAATCTCCTTAGCTTGTTGCCATGTAATAGAAAACTCTTTCTGAGGTCTTCAACATGCTTCCAATCAATAATTGATTAATTTCAGCATTACCTTGTGCTAGAGGACCAGGCAGACCTGTATGGGATCGGATGTGTGTTATGTACATAGGACAAAGCCTATTCCTGATTATGTCTTGCACCTGGATAAACAATGAAGTCGATTCTATATCATCCAGTATAAATTCAGCGGTTTCAATATGCAAGATAACTATTTCTGCATATTGTGAAGCCATAACTATATTAAGAGGTTCTTTAAAATCCCTTAGCACCATAAGAATGGCATATAATTCTGCCTTCTGGACAGAATTATAAGGGCTGTGTTCCACCTTACTCAGTTCTGATTTGTAACCTGCTTTCCCTGATTAATTTGCATCAGTATAAAATGTTTGGGCTCCAGTTATTGGTGCATCACGTACAATTCGAGGAAGAATCCAAGAAGTTCTCTTTATGAGGTTAAGTCTATCACTTTTAGGATAGTTGCTATTAATTTCTCCCAAAAAATTAGCACAAGCTCTTGGCCATGGTTCATTGTCTTCCCATAACTTTATTATTTCATCAGTAGTAAAAGGCACTATAATTTCTGCTTGGTCTATACCTGCTAGTTGATGAAGTCTCAGTTTACCTTTTATAATTAATTCAGAGACATTTTTCCACATAAGTTTTTAATTTTTTACTTGGTTTATGTGGTATAAATATCTATTCTATAATAATATCTTCCCTCTGCATTAAAATCCCTGTAGGAGAAATTCTGGAAGGCAATATGACTAGGATTCAACTAAGATTTGGGTTCAACCTATCCACATGTGCCTCCTGTAATTTTTCCTCAACCATTGTCAGTTTCTTTCCTGCTTCAGCTGTTAATTATCTGGGACTATTCAAATCTTTATCACCATCTAAGGTTTTGTTTAAATAAACTATTAGATCAGGTGTTATCCCAATAGCTGGTCATAGACTGGAAATGTCTCCTAACAATCTTTGAAAGTCATTAAGAGTCCAGAACCGGTCTCTCCTAATTTGTGCCTTTTGTGTTCTAATTTTCTGTAAACCTATTCTGTAACCTAAGTAATTAACAGAATCTCCTCTTTGAATCTTTTCAGGAGTAATTTATAATCCCCATTTAGGCAAGACTTTCTTTACTTCTTCAAACATCCTTTCTAAAGTATCTTTATTTGAATCAGACAACGAAATGTAATCCATGTAATGGTAAATTATAGACTTAGGAATTTGCTGATGAATTATTTCCAATGGCTGACTTTCAAAATATTGGCACAACGTGAGACTATTGAGTATCCCCTGTGGGAGGATAGTCCATTGATATCTCCTAGTAGGCTGAGAATTATTATAAGTAGGCACTGTAAAGGCAAATTTTTCTCTATCCTTTTCTTGTAAAGGTATAGTGAAAAAACAATCTTTCAAATCAATAACTATAAGAGGCCATCCTTTTGGTAATAGAGAAGGCAAAGGAATTCCAGATTGTGAGGACCCATAGGTTGAATTACCTTGTTGACAGCTCTTAGAGCTGTCACCATTCTCCATTTACCAGATTTTTTTTTGACAATAAACACAGGAGAATTCCAAGGGCTGGTTGATTCTTCAATAAGGTGAGCATCTAGTTGCTCTCATAGCAGCTGTTCCAAAGCCCGTAATTTATCTTCAGCTAAAGGCCACTGCTTGATCCATATTGGCTTCTCAGTTAACCATTTTAAAGGTAAGGCTGTTGGTACCTCTAAATGTTTGTTAGTTGCTGTATGTTCTTGTACAGTCTGAATGGCTGGTGACCTTTTACCATAATACCTCATTATATCCTTCCCAGAATTATGAATTCCTGGTACTACAGGAATGTTAATCTGGGTATTCCATTGCTGTAGCAGGTCACAGCCCCATAAATTTACTGCTATATTGGCTATATATGGCCTTAGTCTTCCTATTTGCCCTTCAGGCCCTATGCATTCAACCCATCTCGTGCCTTGTTTTACACAGATAGGGTTCCAATTCCCAGGAACTGAACATCTACCTCTTGAAGAGGCCAATTCAGATGCCAAGATTCTGGAGTAATGATACTTACATCCATACCCATGTTTAATAAGCCTTCAACAAAAGTGCCATTTATACAGACTCTTAGCTTTGGTCTTTGATCATTAATAGAAGTCTGTCAAACTATACATTTACTCTGTCCTATTGGATTTTTTGACTCATCCACCATATTTAACCCATCATTTAGACCAGTATTGCTTTTTACAGTAGGCATTGGATTTTTTAATTTTCTTGGTGAGACATGTTCTACACTGTAACTGGGAATGACTGGGCCACTTTTGGCTTGGGGGCCTGTGAGAGGCCCCTCAAGGGGTTTCCTGATAGTATTGGGTTGCTTTGTCTGTCTGTTGTTGACCTGCATTCATTGGTCCAATGTCGGCCTTTACCACACCTCCTAAATAATACCTGAAGGCTGAGGTTTGCTATTTTAGTCATTCCCAGATGAGATATTATTCCTACAAATTCCTTGCCTGCAATTCCTTTTCAGATGTCCTAATTTACCACAGTTAAAACATTTGGCAGTTTGATGTCTCCTCATTGTTTTGGAAATCGCTTCTCCTACCCAAAAATCATCATTATAGCCAAACATCTCAACATTCATCGTATGCTGAATCCGTTCATCCACAGGGGCTGATCTAGACCTTAAAGGCCCAATTATCTTTTTACATTATATGTTTGCATTTTCAAAAGCCAGAGATTCAAGAATTATTCATCTAGCTTCTGGGTCTGTTACTCCTATTTGCAGAGCCTTAATTAATCTTTGCAAAAAGTCAGTAAAGGGTTCTCTCTGTCCCTGCCCAACCCTGGTATATGATTCAACCCTTTTCCCTAGTTCTTGTATCCTAACCCAAGCTTTCAAGCCTGCTCTGTGGCATAGGGACAATACTTCATCATAAAGAGTTAGACCTGTATATCCAGAGAGTTTTCCAGGTAAGGGATTCCTCTCTAAATTATGTCATCAAAGTAAAATAAAATGACTTGTGTTATATATGAGCATATGAATTTTTCTCCTTATTCAGTATATCTTGGGTTTTTGGAGCCCAACACAAATTAATGTACAAATGGTTGTGGCTTAATAATAATCAATATTAAAAAATAGAAAAATATATTTCTAGAAGCCTGTTAAACATGAGGTTTGTCAGAAAAACTCATATGTGAGAACTCTCTAGAACTTATGTTTCTTGTTCATAATTTTGATATAATATTAAGAATAAAATGTAACCAATAAACAATGATATGTAAAGTAGGCAAACATAAATATGCAAACTAGTTGTGAAAGGCAAAATTAATCAAACTATGTGTTGACAGGTTGAAGTACAGTGAGTATTCTTTTTATCATAAATATATAGCATCATATTCTGAAGACTGTGATGACAATAGAGACATGGAAAGAACAATGGATTTTGTTAGGAAGCAGTTTATATATATAAATAACATGATACAAGAAAAACAAGAATGTTTAAAAAGGAAAATACTAGATATATTTGTCAAGATGTGAGTGTTTATTCACAGATAACCACATGAAGATATAATAAAATTATTAGATTATTTAAAAGTTAGAGATTAAGAGTACAAGAGATAAGGGAAGACTTAGATTTACACCTATGTTTTGTCAGCAGCACTGGGGCTCAATTAAGATTTGAAAGTTTATTTTACTGAAGTTTGGAAAGCTTATAAATATAGCAAGAAATGATGCTTTTGAGTTAAGAAATAGGTCACTGTATGAATTCAACCAGTTCTCGCTGTAGAGAGGTATGCACAGTTCCTAAGATTTGAAGGTGGTGGGATAGATTCTAGTCATTTGCAGACAATGCATCAATCACTATTTCTGTCTTTAAAGCAGGTCTTCGGGGGCTTTCCTTACAATTATAGCACATCCTATGCCTTTATCTAGTTATATATGTGAGCAAAGGCAGTGAGCTGACCGGAAAGCTTCTTGGAGGAAACTTCATTCTCAAGAACACACAAGAGATTGCGGTTTAGCTAAGCAAATCTTAGAAGGAAAAGGAAGATCATACAAAAAAGGAACGTGAAAGGAGAACAAAAGGCAATTAATGAAAGGGATAGGCAGTATAACTTATCTATCCAAACGATTAATAATGCAATAGCTAACTTTGTATTCACCAATAGATTTTCACATGTGCTGTCCTTATATGCAACACACATTTTTAATAACATGAAGAACATTTGTACTTTATTCATTTCTTCAGCAATAAAAGTTTTGTGTCTCAAACATATGCAGCTACAAAATCTAACAGAAATTTCAAAGGCAGTAGATTGGTTTATTGGCACACTCCTAGGAAGGGAGGGAGATAGATATGGACCTGGAGAAGTAGCAGGGAGGCAGGGCTTCAGGGAAAGGAGTAAAGATTTAATTCAAGATTGATTTTTTACTTTTGGGGTGTTACTTTTATTTTATATATAATTTCACTAGAACATGCATTCTTCATGAAAACCATTTATTCTGAAAATCATATTTTAACTGCAGATGATTTAGAAGCTCCAAATGAAGATGTACAGCAGTCCAGATGCATTCGATACAGAATTAAGAGATTTTACTCATGCAGGATTTACTCCTCAGCATTGATTTTATGTGCTCATGTGTGTCATAGACTGCACTGTCACAGAGAAATTGTGTTCTAGTTGATTGGGTAAACAAGCCATGGTCTGCAGCACAAGGAATTATTTATAAAAATAATGTTGTGTTTCATGCTGAGTGAAAATAGAACTAGGAAGTTTTTTTTTTTTTTTTGAGGGGAGAAGGCAGAAGTAACCTGAACGGGAAATTCTCAATCAAAATTTCAATCTCATTGAATATTGACTGACTGCCTGCTTAGTCAAGTGTACATGTAGAAACAAAAATGTTGAAGTCTGACTGCCATGCTCATATACACTAGAAGAAGTCTGTAGCTGTGTCAACTAGGGTAGTGGACTTTGAGCAGTGCTATGATAGAAGGGTGCTAGCATGTACTTCACCAGAGATATTTTGCTCATATGACATAAAAAGGATTTTCATGTTTGTATAGAAAATAATAAAATCCAAAATAACTTTAAAATGAAAGCTATAATGTTACGATTGTGTTTTTAAAGTGTCGCACAAGAAGCTACACCTGAAGGTGACATATCCAAGGTAGATATTTTGGAGAATGGAGACCTAACTGTAAAACAGAGTTGACTTATTGGCCACTAGTAAGACTAGAATGAGAATAGAGATGCATAAAATGAACACTTTAGTGTTTACTTTAGTAATATGTTTTAGTATTTTGTTACTCACAGAGCTTATAAATATAGGACCAAAAATTAGGTTATGATGGTATCTATAAAATAAGGTGATTGGTTTGTACTTTGTGCTCAAAATTTTTGTCCGCATAGTCTAGATGTACTGTGGGTAATTCACTGTAAGTATTTCACCACCAATAAAAGAACATGGAGCAAATGCTTGTTTGAAATACATAATATATGAAATTAAGAGTGTTTGTTTCTTATGCTTCCTATTAACCAACGTGAAACCAGGTTTTATTTTGTTTTATTATTTTTTGTGTTATGAGTATGTATACTGTATGTATTTGTGGTATTTCTGCATGTATGTGAGTATATACACCAGACATACATAGGCAAAGGCAAGAGTAGTCTGCCTGAAGGCATGTTCTGTTACTCTCCTCCTTATCCCCTCGAGACATCAGGAATGTCTCACTGAGTGTGGAACTCACAGATTTTTCTCCACTTGCTGTCTGAGACTTGATAATCCTTAACTCTTTACCCTTCAACAGCCGTAAGATTACAGAATTAGAGGCCAGCATGCTAGATGTTTCACCTGAACCCTACGTATATAAACTCAGTCCTCACCTTTGTGCACCATGGGATTGTAGGTATGACATCATCTCCCTATCCTTGCGAAACCCTTTGTTAGCTGAGTATGAGTGCATTTCATGTTCTTGTTTCACTCTCTATTCCAAGTTATTCATCATGATTGCTACATATACCACAGTGATTTCCATAACTAACAGACTGAAGATGGTGGGAAGAGCTGTTAAATCACGTAAATTTTCCACAGTAGATGGGATTCACAGTAATGCATGTCTGGAAAGAAGTAGGATATCGGCTCTAGAATGGAATGCTTAGAAAGAACACGAAGAAATACCCCATGCTGCTTGCAGGGCATGAATGGCTGCCTTACTGACTTGAGAACTTCTCTATTATGGGGAATTTAAACTTTAGTAGTCTGATGGCCACACTGCTTGAAGACACTTCCTTGACTTTTGTTCTAGTTTCCACTCCTCATTTTGCTCTTCAGCCAGGTGACCTGAGTCACTTGATAGAAGAGTGAGTGTTATCAGGATAGATGAAAAAGTGTCTCTTTATAAATTCATACCTCTAGCACATTATGGGTGAGAAGATAATGTAAACAATATCTCAGGATGGTATTAAATATAGATATGAATCTATAATCATAATGGCTTTGATAGCACTTAACTGCAGCTCATCTCTTGTTCAACCATCTGTATCCATGACAATCTAACAATTTAACACCCCAGTTCAATTTCCATTCATCTTACATGAGAACATTCCAGTAATTCCTGCCATGTGACAGCAACAAATCATATGGTTATTGTAATTTAAAAGCTAAGTAAGTCTAGCTAACCACATGGTTTAGCAACAAAAATTTAAATAGTAGGAGGGCTGCATCATTTGGAAATGAAAACAGAAATGATAATGTGGAGAAAGAAGAGGAATCACACAATTGTGTATCAAATTAATTGCAGGGAGAAGCACAGGGAATAAGAAATTGCAAGATATAAATAAGAGATAAAAATGGACAAGCTGGATGAGAGTCATAGGACGATGGGAAGAAAGATGCACATTGTTAAGTCATACAGTCAGTTTGGGCTTGAGACAGAATAAGCAACAATCTCATTCTGATATAGGAAAACCATTCTGGGCCAGCACTTCCCAGTAGATACCTTCATCCATTTTGTCTTCAAAAATATATTTAAATATTTTGCTTGGGGAAAAGCCCTGTGTTCCAATTTTGGGAACATAATATCTTAAAGCACTTGAAATAAAAGTGCTTGCATCCTATGTTTACCTTCTTATTTGTCAATCATAAACTGACACATTTAATCCATCACAAGATTTTTTTTTCAGGAGAACATTAAAATAAATTAATATTATAGTAAATTATAATGAAAATAATTGTTCTAACTTTCTCCCTCAGGTCTTATTTAAAGCAAGACTCCATATTGATTTTTATGGTATGATGGATGCCTTATATTCTGCCTTTTAGGGCAATTTAGTTCACATACATACTTTCTCAGAACAGGATCACATGAATGTTGAAGTCTATTGTCTTCACTGACATGACAAGACTCTTCTAACCTTTGCATCTGATGAAGTTAACCTATGCTGACTGGCATGCAGACCTCTTATGAGATGCCATTAACTGTAGCGGACACAAGTAGGAAATTTACTTGGGGAAACTGTGCTCTTCCAAGGTTTCCATTAAATATTTGCATTCTTTATTGTTCATCAACAGTTTGATAAACTACAATGCTGAGCTAATTACACATAGAGCAGAATCTTGAAGGGCGGTCAGGAAATGTCTACAGCTGTTTCTACCTGACTTGGAAAGATGTTTACAAACTTGAGTGCATAGAAGGGATGACTGAAGACAAGTTGTTGGTTTTTATTTTTTTCTCATATCTGCATTCTCAAGAGTATATCAAGACACAGGCAGTGCTTTTGCAGTTCATCTCAATTTGTCGTTTAATAGCAACTTACTAACATTGAAATTATTTCTTAATGTGTGTTAATATTTTCATATATATTTCCTATGGAACTTGAAAAATAAACATAATAACTAGGAATTTTAATATTCAAAAGTTTTATGACATATTTATATTAGTTAGTTGACATTTCTGCTTTAGTATGTCTATGGGGGAATAGTATACATTCTTCATGAATATATATTATCACCCTTTCAAATCCTAAAATTGATTAAATATAAAGTTCCATGACTTTTGTCTAAATGCTTGGCTACGAAATGCAATAAATTCTTGATATAAGCCATGTTGTAAGAAATGGAGACTAAAACAAATATACTATCAATTGTATTTGCTGTGACCGATGACAACTTTTAGGTGTGGAAAAACTCTGAAGATACTTGAGTCTTGGTGATTCCGTGATACCAAGAGACAGAAGAAAATCATAAATGTAACAAAATCTATTGCCAACACTAGTAAATCAGCAAAGACCACCTAAACACCAAAGTTTGTTTTACTTAAATAATTAACAAAAATTTATTGCAAGAGATATATTTCACTGAATTTACAGATCCAAGGAACATGATACAAAACAAATAGGGTCATCAGCTTTGTCTAAACGTCAAATAGGTGCAAATACACAAAGATTAGAAAAACAAGGAGCATACTTTACAACATAAATTACAGTACTATAAATATATTTTATGTACATTATGCATACTTTTAAGACATCATTTTAATATACAGCATATATTGTATGGATTCCCAAACTATTCAGTGCTTTAATAATATTATATATCAGCAACTTTATTAATTTATTAGCATCATTACACTTACAGTAAATGATTTGAAACCAATAAGGCCAACTTTGGCCAGTTTATTTTGTCAGTTAAATAGCCAATTATGCACGTAGATAGATACCTACTCATATATATATATATATATATGTATATATTCTCTTTTCTTTATGGTGGTGACTAGAAGAGGGGCTGCAAAGGAATGACGGTTGGATGGGGTGAAAGCAGCGAAGGGAAAAGAGCATGGGGTAATGGTGGAAACGCCAAGTGGCTGGGGTGAAGAACTGAAGCAGGGATGATTGGCATCTGAGGAGAAGCAACCAGAGCTGGCTGGCTGCCGGGACAAAGCCTGGGTCCTACGGTTCCTACCGAGATCTGAGGTATGGATGCCCTGGTGAGAGCTGGGACTTGGGGGAGAAACTGTTGGTGTGGCTGAAGCACTTTGAAGGTTCCTGCAGCTGCGGCGGCGGCGGCGGCTGCAGCATGATGCTGTAAAACAGTGTGATGGATAGTAGTAACAGAGGTAGCATAGAAGGGCCGCTGCAAAGGCAAAGGCTGCACCGGAGTGCCGGGAGGAGGAAGGGGAGTAGGAGGAAAGGTAAATTTGACCTTGTTGGCTAGCATGTTTGGCTGAATAATGTGTTGGTAGACCTCACATGGTAGATGTTTTAACTTGTCACGGTTTTCTATTGGAATCAACAGTGCCTGCTCTGGTAAAGCTAATGGAGCCAAGATTTGCTCTGTTGTGACAAAGGCATGACCACTGACATGGGCTTCCTTGAACTGTAACGGTGGCTGCGTGCTAAGGATCCCAGAATTGTAACAGAGCCACTCTGTTGATGGCTCATTCATCTTTCCCTGTGGAATGGTCTCCGCCAGTTCATAACGGCAAATACAGGATTTAGTCTGTGAGTTTCTAAAGTTCCTTTCAGTATTAGGCACCTTGAAAGGAATTTGCTTTTCATTGCGGTTTGTGGTCTGGTTTCTTTGATTGTGTTCAGGCAAGGTACTGTCACTTGAGTCATTTGATTCGGCCCTAGCTACATGCACAGATGTAGGAAGGTCATCGGGAGCCTGCGATAGGTCAGGTGGAGTAGTCTCCATTACTGAACGCTCACATTTGCCGGTGGTTTCAGAAGGCAGTGGACTGTAAGGATGTAGTATCACTTTGTGTTCTGTTTGTTCTGAGCTCTTCTCGAGACTTATGGTTTCTTGTGGTTTTATTTTTTCTTTTTTGTCTTCCTCTACTAAGCCATCCGAGGGACTCAAAGAACTTCTCTTCACGGAATAATCTGAATTGTCTTTGACTTTCACAGTTCTGCCTCCAATGTGGAATCGACTTCTTTTTCTCCTTCGTTTCTTCTTCGGCTGACAGGGGGTGACTGAAGCACTTGGTGGCCTCAAATATTCTTCTGTTAAACGATTCTGATGGTTTTCATCAGATGAATAAGAACATGAGTGTTGTCTGCGTTTCCGATGAAATCTTTCTGCTTCGTTCATGAGAGAATTGTAACCTCTTTTAATAGGCTGGTTTTGACTGGGGCCTTTCACATCATTTTGAGGAACTGAGTGCCTCTCATCCCCTGGACAGTTCGATGTCCTGGCTTTCCAACAACAGTAAGTTCTGGAATATGTCAGGTTTTGTTTCCCAGAATGTATCATTGGTGGATTTGCTTGTCCATTTACAACTATTCTGTTTCTTCCTTCATGGTTTTGAGAATTGATAACATCGTTGTTGGATTCATAGTTCAATGTTGTATTCATTTCTCCATTTTCGCTTACATTTATAGATTCTGCATTGGCTCTTTCATCAGGTAGCTGATGTAAGTCTGCCTGTTTCTCTGGACTCCCTTGCTGGCTCTCAGGAACTGGTTCTTGTGAACCTTTTCTTGACTCATCAGTGCATTGGCTGCCCATTTCCACTTTGCAGGGACCTTCAGGTTCTTTGGTTGTCTCCCCATGGTGATGGTGACATAACTTCCTCCTTTTCTTCTTCCTTCTATTTTTATGGAACCAGTGTTCATGAGTCTCCTTCAACCTGATTTTGTTGTATTTCTCATTTAGAGTATCTCGTTTAATTTGACTTCTAGTAAAATTAAATTTGTTTGCTTTTCTGTTCATGCAGGAAATATCTTTATACTTCTGATCCACATTCTCATTTTGTTCTAAATCATAACTATTAGACAGAATGTGGACAGGCTCAAGAGCAGCAACTTTAGTGTGACCATTTTTATTACTGCTAATTTCACCATTTGTGACTCCTGCAATTGGTACATCATTGCAATCAGCGTCTGGTCTCTTGATAAAGTCCTCCTTCTGTTGAAAATTAAGGTCATTTAATGTCAGCTTATTTTTATGTTGATTGTTGTTTAATTTAGTGGACTTGAAGTCAAAATAGAGTGGATTACAGCTATAAGATATTGATGGCTCTGTGGTTGTATAAATAAGCATTTCTGATGGCCACTGAAGCACTGTAGATCCAAGTTTGTTAAGTACAGGTACAAATGGGTCACATTGTCTTTTACATAAATCTGGTCCTCTTTGTAACCTTATATTTTTCTCTGCAGCATTTGAAGGTACCAATGGGTCATGATCAATTTTATTTCCAGTTTCCATTTTGGACACATCATTAACCTTAGCGTTTTCCGCTGCGGTAGTTTGTGCTGGTGTGCAGTCATTAGGCACAGTGGGATTTTTTTCTATGAAGTCAGGGCTATTTTGACTCACAAGGACATCTTCATTAACAATGACATCTACCATTGATCTTTGATCTTCAAATGGTGCTGAATTTTGACAGGTATCTACATCAGAACATACAGGGAGTTGAAGTTGGCAAAAGGAAGTCAACGGTGTATTTTTTTCATTAAAGATTTCTTTCATCTCTTCAACTTGAGGAGTTGTTTGGTCAGTACACATGGCCTCTGGTGGATGAAAAGAGTTAGCTTTGTCTTCAGAACTGAGAAGCTCACATGTTGGTGATGATAGCTGACTGTGACAAGTGCTGGGGACAAATCTAGTTTTCCTGCCTGATTCTTTCTCCACAGAGGACTCATCACTGCATTCAGAGAAGGCGGCAGCTGAAGACTCCAGCTTCACAGAGGCTTTCTTTGGAAATGCAAAGGAAAAACCAACTCTATGTCTGTGGATGCCCTGAGCTTGATCCCCAAGCTGGCAGTTACTGGCTGTGCAGTTACCTGTGCTTTCCATTTCTGCAGAAGCTGTAGTGATTTCTTTCCCCTTCTCTTCCCGATGAGTCAGTTCTTGCTGGTTGTGAGTTGAATCCACAGCCTCTCTTTGGGAAGCTTCATGGAGATTTTCTCTCACAGTAACAGTTGTTGACTTGAACATGGGGCCACTTCCCGGAGCGCTGCGAAGCAGGAGGGGTGTATGTTAATAGGAGAGTTTAGGAGGAAACCATTCAACATTGATCCTATAAAACCAATACAAAAGAAACAGACAAAAACAAGCAAACCAACAAATACCGCCTTAATAAAGATTTTAATAAAATGTTAATAAAGATTTTTGAAAGGCTGGGAATTTGGTTCAATGATTCATTCCAGTCAGATTTCATCATGTCTTCTTTTGCCCAACACTTTGCTCTCAGTTAAGTTAGCTAGGAAAGAGCTATGGGACTTACGGAATTGCTAAGGTCAAAAGAATTAAAATTATTTTGAAGTTGAAAGTTATGTTATAATATGTAGTCCCATAGGATAGAATACTATTCATCTAAAATATGAATTGTATTCCATTTGTATTTGTATCATAAATACTGATTTTCAATGTAAAAGAATGACTTAGCCTGTATATAATATAGGAATTCCCTAAACCTTACCTTTATAATACCAATTACCTTAAGAGAAATTCCATTCCATTCTAAGCATTTGTTTTTGAGGAATTTTAAATGGCCAAGTATTATACCTGAATTTTAAAATGTATAGCATTACATATATCTGCTTGCAACTTGCTTCTAAATAACATTGCCATTTTTGTATGCGTAAAACTAATGGGCTGTGTGTGTTCATATGTGTGTACAATGAGAAATATTGTCTACTGAAAGTTTTAATTAAGATAAGTAATATGAACATTGTTTATAACTTATACATACAGCTTTCTTAACATATCAGAAGCTATGTGGCAAATTCTATTCCTAGATAATTGCATTATATAGTATAGTATAATTATATAGTAGTTAGGTCCCATGATTCTACACAACCTTGATTGATGCCACAACAGTAAACAGATCTCATCACTATAGGTGAACAGCTCTAGCTTCAAGCAGTTCCACATTAGATTTAATAAAATGCTCATACTGTTCCAAATTTTAAATTTGGAATTTCTAAAAAAATTTTTAGTCAAAATATTCCATAGCAATATTCCATAAGAAATTAATTTAGCATGAAATCATTGTTATAGACAGTAACAAGAGAGACTTCATTTGTTGAGAAAAATAAGGGCACGTTACAAGTGATCTTCTTTTAATAGAATTGCCCTGACTGGGCTGGTGAGGTCTGAATTATGGCTCTGTTCACATCTAACAGCTGCTCACTCTGAGAAGCAGGTCAAAGTTTAAGAGCTGTGAACTTCTAACAGTCCAGCTATACTTTATTCACAGGGAAACTAATTTTGAGCCGCTTCTGAAGTGTGCAGTATCTTCCTGACCTCTCATTCTCAAATTTAAAAGTAATTTCGAAGAAGCGGCCTCCAAATTATCATTTAAAAAACAAAATAAGATCTTCTGAAAAACTCTTTTTTGCCAATAGTCAGGAGATAGTGGTGTGCTCTTATCCTCAGTCGAATGGTTTGAATTTCACGAAGAAATGGGACAGCTTTCAATTAAGATGGCTTAGATACAAGCCTCTTCTGATGTAAATTTACTCTTATAAGCTGAGATTACAGTAATTTGTGAGTTTAGTGAAATGTGCATTAAACAGGTGTTTGAATGAAATTCAAATTGCTCTTTACTTCTGCAGAAGGCCATGCAAACCTGTATGCCTTTTTCTGTGTACTGAAATAAATAGATTCTTGCCCTTCGTTTCTAACTCCTGCAGCTATGTTTTAGGTGTATTTTAAGGAAAGTTAACATTTTCTTATAGACTCACCACACAGTTTCCTTTCTTAGCTCAGCCAACTTGTGAAGACGTTGGAGTGCCTTTTCCTGTTTTCTTTCATCCTTCCTTGATTTAGATGCTACATTTCGAGCAAATTCTCTCTGTTTCAGTTCTTTGAGCCTCTATTAAAACATATGAAAATAATTAATAGCATCTCAGTCTAGAGCAACTTTAAAGTTATATCGTTGCAGGGATTTTTCAATACATTGACTTCATCGAAGGAAAACACTATCAATGCAAAACCTGTTCCTACCAAAAATATTTTTTTCCATTTTGGCTTGTAAAAATGCCCAACCATGTAATTATATTACAGCAGAAGTTGCATCTGAGCTTTAGTTATATTGAAATTGCAACCTCCCTTCTGGTCTTATTGATTGTGATCTTCTAAGTATCTTTGCTTAATTTGGATAATGCATTAGAAACATTTTTAAGCCCCTAAGCTTCAAACAAATTCAATACATTTATAGATTTTGGTTATAAAATAAAATAAAACTTATTTTAATTGAAAGTGCTCTGTACTAGGACTTAATGCCATAAAGCCCAAGGCAAATGATTTCTATTGGTGTGATGTCTTAAATATCCATTCTCTCAAATAGCAGGCACTTGCCCAAGTCAAGATCTTAGAAAAAATTATTCTTTTTTTTCAGAAGTTATTATGTTGAGTATTTTTAAATCTGTAGTAAAAGAGATTATTTTCCGAGTTGAAGGCCAGTAAAAATGTAAAAAACACTTAAAGACGAACAGTAAATGTTTGCATGAATGAAGGGAGGGAAGGAAAAGTAAAGGGGTTCTTCCTTAGTTATTATAACTCTGGTTTCTTATGGAGATAATCTATAGTTATAAAAATTGTAAAACAGCATTTTTCTCAATAGTTTGTGATGTGTTAAAATTGTGATGAGTTGCATTTTAAGAGTAGGATTAAAGAACTCAGAATGATGTGGCTCTATTTTTATAATGTTGAATAAAATTTCAACAAATACTGTATGCATACTTACTGTAGCCTTGTATTTAAAAAGGCCTACTCAATTATTATTTATTAAAGTTGTGGGCAAATACTTATATTGTTTTAATCAAGAATTATATATACATATTTTTATATATCTCAAAAAATTCACTCTTTCAAGCTGATATTTTTCACAGACTTTACTTTTAATTTAATTTATACAGCATCAGTAAGTAACAATAACTACTTAGGGGATTCATACAGAATCATATCCTATCCAAGAGATTTCTGATATTTTTATTGAATTTTATAGGTAAGTTTACACATTTATATAATCTTATCCATAATTTTTTCTGTGTTACATTCTTTGATATTATTTAAATTGCACAGGCATTTTTTAAGTTTTCTTATTAGCAATAATCTATTTCTTCAGAGGGAGCTCTTTTTTATAATTTCTTTTCTGTTTTTAAAAGAGTAAACCATCTATCTTTTTTCATTTTACACATCAATACCACTTCCCACTCTCTCCCCTCCTCCCATTCCTTCCACCTTCTCCCCACATCCACCAACATCCAGTCTTCACAGAGGGTAAGGCACATTGCTTTGGGAACGGTCCAAGGACCTCCCTAATATATCTAGGCTGAGCAAAGCATCCACCCAATACAATGGGTTCCCAAAAAGCCAGTACACACAGTAGAGATAAATCCTGCTGCTGCCAGTGGTCCCACAGTCTGCCCCAGCATGCAACTGTCACCCACATTTAAAGGGACTAGTTTGGACCAATGCTGGTTCCTTCCCAGTCCAGCTGGAGTTAGTGAGCTTCCATTAGCTCAGGTTAACTGTTTCAGTGGGTGACCCCATTGTGCTGTTGACCTCTTTGCTTATATTCTCATTCCTCCCAATCTTCAACTAACTTTGGGAGCTCAGCCCAGTGCTCTGCAAAGGGTCTCTGCCTCTGTTTCCATAAGTTGTTGGATGAAGGTTGTATGGTGACATTTGAAATATTCATCAATTTGATTACAGGGCAAGGCCAGTCTGGGAACTCTCTCCACTCACTATTGCTTAGGGTCTTAGCTGGGGTCCTCTTTGTAGATTCCTGGGAACAAAAGGAGTTCTAGAGTATTAAATTTAGACTTTAGTTGAACATTGTCGTGAATGTTAAACTGTACAACTTAGTCACAGAAGATTTGACGTCATAGTTTCTGTATGACTGACAAAGTTAACATAAATTACAAGATGTGTTTGTTAACTTGTTTCTGGTATAAAATAGAAATATAATAGGCTAATGACAAATAACTGCTCAATTTTAGTATTCTTGGTCATTTCTAGTTCTTAGAAGAGAAGTATATACTTAAGGCTCCCAAAACCAAAACAATAAGCCAGAGATTTTTATTACTTTAAATAAAATCTTTAGTGAAAAACTAATTTTTACATACATAGCAAAGTGTTATACTATATAGACATAAGAAATGTATGCATGTATAATTAATAGTATACATATTATGAAAGAGGGTTGGTTGAACTACTAAGTTTAAATTTCATTAAAAAGATAAAAGAACAATTCTTCCAGTGACAGAGGGGGTGGGTCGGTTATGACCAAGAAGAAATTTTAAATTATGTAAGATTAAAAGTTTGCTTATACTTTTTACTAACATTTTTTAAAAACTACAAACAAACTCTAATACATATTTTATTCCTGCTTTAGAGACATGTCCATCACCAGATAATTTCATGAATGTCTAAATGCTGGAGTCAACTCCTCCTTTTTATAAGGGTTTGATATTTTTTTCCAAACAGCTATACAGAACTTTGCATCATGTTTACACCCTTTCAAACCCAAATGTAAGTTTGTACTTTGTCAATTGTCGAGTAGCATTTTTCTTAGATTTTAAATTTGACAGTCAGTAATGCTATCTTGTAATGTTTAGTAGGAAGGTTGAATTGTTTTCATAACCATATGGAACTTTGGTATTTCTCCATTTACATCTGGTATTTCTCCCTAAAATTCACCAAGGAAATATCACTTTATTGATTCTTAGAATAAATACCTATATTCACAAAGTTTTCTTTTTTACATAGTTCTGGAAGTGAGGACTGAAGCTAAGCAAATTAGATAGGCTTGTCCAGAATCATTACAAATCAAAACACAATGGAAGAGAAATCAGATTTTTTTAGAACCTGCATATCCTATGATGTAACTCTCAATTTTCTTGGTATTGTTCAGTACCAGCTTCCCGGCCTAACTGAATAGGATGCCATGCATATATTCATTTAAATTTTTCTAGGTATCCTCCATTTTGCAAGTGTTATTCTGGGCACATTTTAAATATCTGTGAAAATGAAAAATTGCCTTTTTCCTTTCATATTTTTATTGTGGTCAAAAGGGAAAGATGTTGGGGCATATAAAATGTTGTTTATATCATATGAGGAGATCCTGAAATGTGACTTGATGTGGCTGAAACAAAGGGTTCTAGGGATATGGATTGAGAAGGTCCTATTTCAAATTCAGTAATTAGGGAAGGTACTTTTATTTTTTTATTGTTTTTTTCAAGACAGGGTTTCTCTGTAGCTTTGGAGCCTGTCCTGAACAAGCTCTTGTACATCAGGCTGGCCTCAAACTCACAGAGATCTGCCTGTCTCTGCCTCCTGAGTGCTGGAATTAAAGGCATGCGCCACCACTGCCCGGCTGTACTTTTATTTTAAAATGTTGGTTTCAGTACAAATTCAGCAACTTAAGATAGCTCATGCTTCTTAGCTGTTAGTATACTTGCTGTTTCTTTAGTCAAATTGTTTTAATTTGAAAACGTGACTGGGGAAATCTCTTTAAGAGTTCTGCAAATTAATTGATATAAGTTGTGTTCTTCTAACAATAGTCATAAGACTAGATGAAAAGCCTATATAGTTTCAAGGGAGAAACATTATTGTAAGCAGCTAGTACCTTTTAGAACCCTTTCAGAAATTGCATTATAAGACAACAACTTCTTCAGAGTCAATAGTAATGACTCTTCTAGGTTTAACTAAGAGTCTAATATTGTAACATACATGAATCTGCTTTATAAATTTTATTAGTGAGAAATAAGTCAAAGGTCCCATTGCCAATGAAACATAATGTAAGAGACATGCGGAATTAGGAACAGCATATTGTATTTTCACCATGAGAGT
Source organism: Ondatra zibethicus (assembly GCA_004026605.1). Taxonomy (NCBI): domain Eukaryota; kingdom Metazoa; phylum Chordata; class Mammalia; order Rodentia; family Cricetidae; genus Ondatra; species Ondatra zibethicus. Next base: position 70,999 of record PVIU01008477.1, read on the forward strand.
GTTTATTATGATGACATCAGAGCAAAGATTTGTAGAAGGTGAGGAATAAAATATAGCTTTATTTCATAAGCAAATAAGTAAGAAACGCCTTGAAGCAGGTTGAACAGTCAGAATACAATCATGGCCAACTACAGTCCATGTTCACTAGGTCACATGTCTGACTTGTTCACAATCTGTTGCTAATAGTTATGTCCTGAGCTGTTAGTTAATGGAGCAATGGAAAGAGTGCCAAGTTTTAGAAAACAAAATGTGGGCAAAATATATGTGATGAGCTACAATTTCTAAGTAGATCAATGCTGCATCCTGAGACAATCCAGGTGTTTGATGATGGTTGTGAAACTTTCCAGTGAATTAAATATCAAAGACGGTGTGGGGAGCTGAGGAAGCCATGCACGTCTGAAACCCTGAGTGAGTGTGTATTGTCTGACAAGGGCATGGCAAGGTCAAGGGCTCAAGCCTCAGACCCGAGAAGAAATTGCAAGGTCTTCCTCCCCCATCCCACACCATGAGCCAAGTCCATGTTCAGAGGGAAGTGGTAAAATCTTCCCTTCTGGTTCTTGTGCTGGTGTTCATAGTGGTTGGCGAAAAATGACCATCATTGCTCTCCTCCCCTGAATGTTCTCAGTATGAAGATTGATCCCCTACAGAGACTGATTTTTACTGAGTTTAACTAAATTTGCTTCCTTGATTCACCTGTACATCTTTGCCTCCTTGTTTATATGTAATAACTTTCCTTCTTGTTCATCTGTATGGAACAACCTCACCTCTCTGCTCAACTGTATATAATAAACACTCTAAGTTTATATGATACTGTGGTACCTCCAGCAGAGAGTCAAACCCATCCCATCCCCAGATTTTCTGTCTTTATGTCTTCGTGTGTGTTTGTGTTTTATTGGTTCCTTCAAAATTTCCAATCTGGGCCAAGTCTTTCAGTCCATGCGATGGATTGGGCAATGGCAAATTCTGTTGTTCATTTTGATTGTGAAAGGAAAAGCCCAGTTATGAAATTATATACCAATTCATGAACTGAAGCCAAAGGATCTATCTCTATCTATCTGTCTATCTATCCATCCATCTATCTATCTAATCTATCATCTCTCCCCGCCCCCCCCCCCCATTCACTTTGTGCCCTGTCTGGTATGGGCTCTGTATTTCTCTAGAGAATGGAATGAATACAGATTTTCACATGAAATAAATAGTCTAATTAGATGTTTCTAAGACTCATTGTAAATTAAGGCTCAGTGTAAAAATACACTCTTCCGTTTTATTAATAGAATTCTAATTTAATCCCCACTAACTGAATTGTCAGCAAAAGTCTAGTATTTTCGTCTTCTTTCTTTCTTTCTCTCTCTCTCTCTTATTTCCTTCCTTCCTTCCTTCCTTCCTTCCTTCCTTCCTTCCTTCTTTCTTCCCTTTCTTTCTTAATCTTTGAAGGAGAAAATTTCTTTTCCTGTACTTTAACATCGATCCTAAATCCCCACTGGTGTTAAATTGTGATCTCATCAAGGCGGCCAACAGTATTTTCAGTTGTTAGGTTCTCACAAAGAATTGTTGCTAAAATAAGAACATAAAGAATTTAAATTTTTCAGCCTCAAATTTCATAATTTAAGAACAGTGAAAGTCTTGAACTCATTATTTAATTTGAAAATACAAAGCCAGATTTGAGTTTTTTTTTTTATTTGTAGTTGAATGAAATATATTTCTGCTTTCTGGATGTGTCCTTGAGTAGTTCTTTTTGGATCTATTTCTTTTCTAATGATATCTGAAGTTTCCTCCAGTATTTATCTTCTATGAAATGCTTCCTGTGATATCCGTTAGGATAGAACTAGTCAGTATGAAATAAAATATCCATTTAGAACATTAGTAAAACAACTTCAAGTGTTTTCCCTTTTGTAAGCAAATCCATTACTTGTTTCCTTCAATACATCAGCAAATAGTTTCATATTTCACTGTTATTTTGTTATCCACTGTTACTTTTTCAAAAAGTTTGAACGTCACTTTGAATTTAGGAGAGCTGTTTCCATCAAAAACTGTTTCAGTGGCTTTTATAATCTAAGTATGCTTTCTTACCTTATAGAGAAGTAATAGCATCAAAGACCCAGCATTTCCACTTCCTAAATCAATTTAGAATTCTTGAAATACACCGTGCAGTGCAGCGTGATCTATTAGAATGTTAGCAAATACATTTTTTCAGAGATGGTATTCCAGTGGATGTTATCAGACTCCAAGGTGTAATTTCCTTCTAGTCATTATTTAATCAATGGTATTATGCTGAGTGATACTGTGGAAGTCTTTTTCATTTTTTTTTCAGATTTCATTTCCCATTACTATCATGAATGTGTATCACTTGGACTTTTCTCCTGGCAGCTTTAAAAGCATCTAATCTCTTAATGGCATATCAGATCTGAACAATATCTTTCCCCAAGGCCTCTCATTCTTCAGATTCTATTAACTCAAGGTTCTCTTTGTGGATAAAAACCTCATTTTAATTCTAATATAAAACTCTTGGCAATCAGTGTGTGTTCTGTCTAAAACTGATTTTCCAACTATTGAGTTCATTTCCTTAAGTGCTGGATCAGAAGCGTCTCCTGCATTGTAAGTGCTTATGAATGCTTATCAAATTGAATTGGCACAGGATGGCTGTGATTAACTTCCTCTTACAATAGGAGGCTTTGAAAATTTGCTAACAAAAATCTGGATAAGATCTTAAGTAGTAGAAGTGAGAGCAATAGACACTTGATTGTAAGAGACATGGGCATGATTATTTGCAAAAGACACAAGCCACTTGAATGAGCAGAAAATGAGGAATGATTGAGTTATGGCTCAACATTATAAATGTATATTAGGCATCTATTACTAACAATGTTAAGGATTAAAATATGTTTTATATTCTTGGACTGTAGTGACATTTTTTAAAAAGATCATACTAATATTGTACAGTATAATGAAGTAGACATATATATAGTGTTAAAATATACATGATGTGTTTGTCTTTATATAGTAAATACTAATTTTATTTTAATTATAAATTAAACAATATTTGATTATTTATTTTCTTGCTAGCATTTTTTAGTTGACTAAAAAGAGAACCTGAAATTTAAACTTAATCTCAAGAGTGGGATGTTTTTTATGTTCATTCTACATAATTGTAATAAGTACATCATCCCAGATGTTTACAAGACCTTTCAACATTCAACAGAAATCAATATACCAATAAAACTGATTAAATCAGCCTGAAATTTCTGTAGATTTTTTTTAAATGCAGTTATACAGTAACAGGTGATCTGCTCTGAATTCGATTATATATCACCAAGCCTAAATAGACACAGCAGGACTTTCCCTCTGAGACCTAGTATTCCAATTGGGTTAGCCAGTTATCTGGGCAGAAGAACACTACTCAGAAAAGCCCATTCGCCTTAAGAGATGCTGAGGAGATGGGGAGTAACCATCCTCTGAAGGAACCATGTTTTTCCCTTCCATATTCCCTACTCTCTGTGTAGTCACTCTTGTAGCTGAGACCATGCAACTGTGATAAACTCCTCTGTGTTTCTGAATTACTCAGAGAAACATAATTTATCATTTTTCTTTATTTTGCTATATCTCCTTTCCCGTTTTTTAGACACTTGTTAAAGTCTGGTCATGATTTCATTGGCACCCTGGGATTTCTCCAGAATTTAGCTCTAAAGTTATTCTACTTTTTTTTCTACTTTGTGACTACTGACAAAAGACATCGTCTCCTTTATTCCTCCTCTTTATCTCTCTCATCCAGGAAGCTGCCTATGTTTATACCTTGCTTGCCCTTAAGGTTTTCTTTCGAACTCTAAATAATTGTCATCAAACTTCCTTCTGTGTCCATTCTTAAATATTTTCATTATATGGATTAAACTTGTTTGATGCTGGGCCCTGACTGGGACTCTTCCTGGATATCCCGATGCCACCCTGTGTTGTACAGATCATGCTGCTTTGGGTCTGAGGGTCAGTCCCTTCACATGCTCTAGCAGAAAATAGATGGGGTGGATGTCTGGGCAGGCCAGGTTGTAACATGAGACCTGGGCCTGGGCAGATTGTGAGTGAGGACAATGTCAGATGAGAATTGAGGACAGCTTTCCCATGGTCTCAACTTCGGGGACCAGGTCTCTTGCACCAGGGTAATGACTAGTGGTTACTAAGTGGCAATGTCCACCTCGAAAGTAAACATAGGTGCATTTAAAAATAAGTAAGTTTATCACATATTACTAAGTTTTACTAAATGTAACATAGGCTCTTTCTGTACTCAGCAAATATTTGACACGGTTTAGAAACTTCCAGAAATCTAGTCACTGTAATTGTGTGGAAAATAAAGGGGAAAATACTGGTGTAATTAGTAGTAAAACACTCATCAAAACAATTTAGAGTGAAAAAAACTATTTGTTAAGCTGTAGGTATAAAAATACATTTCATGATTTTATTTTCTACATAAATTGTCACCTCATTGACCTGAAATAACTTTACTAGAAAAACATAAGAAATCATATTCAAACTCACATATGGATGATTTACTAATGCTACTTTTGAGATAATTGCTAAACATTTTAATATTTCGCATTTATTTCCTTACTCCAGACTATAGTGATCTTGTTTGCTGGTAAAGACACATGTATGCTCTTTGCGAGCTAAGATGCTCAAACTTCCGTGGACAGTACCAAGATCTCTAACCAGAAGTACAAATAAGTTGTTTTTTTTTTTGTTTTTTTTTTACAAATAAGTTTTGAGGCCAAACTTGACATGTCCTTTACGTATTTTTTCTGCACTAATGTAGAGCTCAGTAGCCCATTTTAGGTGACTCAAATTCTGCTTCATAGTAGTTATCTTAAATCTAACTGACATCTCTGCGTCAGGTTTTGCTTTCCATCCTGATCACTGGTCCAGGAAATTTATTTGCATTTCTTCTTACCCATGGAGATGACAAGTTTCAAATTTTCTTCTTTTTAAATCACACAAGAGGGTAAATAGAATCTTCTAGACAAAATTGATGGAATATTTAAATAAAAAAAAAACCCTAGGTTTGTCTAATAACAGAAGTTGCTGCTTAAATCCAATATACTGAGTATTTAGTTTGTAATTGACTGAGTTTCAAATCAGTATATGGAGAAGTAACCCCAAAGAATTCTTTTCAAGGCCCCTAATTTCTCTATAGTCTTCCAATACCTCTCTACTGCATTAGTTTCGCCCCCCCCACCCTTTTTCTTTCTTGTTGGCCTGGAAAAGATCAAACAGTGTAATCTGCCCATTTTCTATGCTTCTGTCTTTATTACCATTGAACAACTTTTGATTGTTTGGGATCCCGAAGGATGCCTTTTTGTTTGTCTGTATCTTCCACATCATAGAAGGATGCATGTATAATTAGAAGTAAGAAAAGCAGCAACCTTTCTGCAGACCTCAACTTTCCTTAGAATCCTAGGCATCTGGAAAGCCTCAAAACCAAGTGTGTGTGTGTGTGTGTGTGTGTGTGTGTGTGTGTGTGTGTGTGTGTGTGTATGTGCTGTTAATTTCTCAGTTGATCCTTTGTTGACTTGTTTGCTCTGACAGGGTTTCTCTGTGTAGCAAAGGCTATGTTAAACAAAACACTCTGTAGACCAGGCTGGCCTCTTCCTCCCATATTAGTCTGTCTCTCACTCCCCAGTGCTGGAACTAAAGACATAGACCACCACTGTCCAGCTTCCCCAGGCGATTCTAAAACTAAGCTACAATCAGTTTTTCTTTATTGTAAAGGTGTTTATCACTTAGAGAAACATTCATACAGAATGTTCATTTCTATAGATGTCAGAAGTATTGCTAAATATATTCTGAGGTCATCTTTTTTAAATAGCCAGAAAATCATATCTGGGAAGAATTAACAACTAAAATTCTGACAGTTGAAAATTTATTGACACCAAATAACATACTATGATAATATTACACTTAAAAAATTATTTTATTCAAAATCAATTTTCTTCTGAATAATTTGGAATTTAATAACTCTAAGTAGGAAAAGTGAGTAACAAATGCATAAACTTCCCAAAGTAGATATTGCATCAGAAACATGTTTGTTGACTTATGATGATTAGTAAAGTATAATAAAAGTAAAACAGAAAGGTAATACATTCAATTCCAAAGATATCACCAACAAAGTTGGTGAAACGCTATGAAGAGCTACTGAAATGGCTAAGAGAATAAAAATGCTTGCAACACTAGTCTACAGGCACGGGGTTGATGTGCATAATCCACATTAAAAAGTACAGATACAGTGCTACAGATCTGTAATCCCAGCACTCCAGTGCTGTAAGAAACAGAGACATAAGGATCATTTCTGGGAGTTCTGGTCCCCAGAGCCAACTCTTTGCTTTGTGGAAAGTATTATCTCTTTGTGTCTGCTGTATCAGTATATCTCCTTGTCCCAATAAAAGCCTTTCTTCAACTCCTGGGAAAGAACCTTAAATCATCTGGACACTACAGGCCAGTTATCTGGAGTATGAAAAGTGCCAGAAACAATAAAAGATGGAAGGAAATGACTGATTTCTAAAAGTTGCCCTTTGTGCTCAACAAGGACACTGTGCCATAGGAACAACAGCATTCATGTTTATATCACACACACACACACACACACACACACACACACAGTATACACAAGAAAAAATACTGGAAATGTTTTTTATCATACATATATGTTATTTCTAAATTACCATTAATTTTCTGTGCTTATACAGAGATATTAAGAAGTAATTTATTTCTCAAGTGTTACTGAACAACAGTTTAAATTATTAAGAAATGCTCAAATTTCGAATAAAACTCTTTCATTTTCATAGTCATAGAATTCTCTGCAGGAATAATCCATCCCCGTAACCTGGCCTGACCTCGACCTCCTCTGGGGAAGATCAGAACTGCAGGCGGCAAGGCACTGAGCTTTGCTTGCTGAGGTGAAGGTCACTTGGCTGCCTTTGGGGAGGTATTTCAGCCGCACTGTAACCACTAAAACAAAAAATCAAGATGTTTGAGGGGGTAGAGCAGGAAAGTAATCATTCCCTGTTCTGACTCTCCATTGCATCAGCGTTGACAGATTTCTAACAGGGAAAATGGCTCCGGATTGCCGACAGGCAGCCAGGTGAGCGGACAGACTCAGTGGGACTTGACTTGAACAGCAGAGGAATAGGTTAGATTGCTTAGAGAAAAATCTTTTCTTTTAACCTGATGCTGGATCTTTGATCTTTTCTTTATTTTTAAACAAGAGACTAATATTTAGAAGGATAATACACTACTGAAAACTGCTCTATTCATGTTTTATATGAAAGTCACTTAAAATTTGAAATGAAATATAATATACATTGACAATTACTAATTATGTGCTATACTTGATACCTTTGAATTCATGTAATTTATTTCCAGACCAATCAATGAAATCCAATCATCTGTACCATCTGCATGTAGAGAGTCTAATAGAACCCTAGAAGGACCAAGATGAGAAGACACTTTCATACCAGCAATTAGTAACAATAGCAGTGAGGTAAGCACATGACTAAGCTTTCGAAATGCATCTGTTACATGTACATATGTATATTGTATTTTTCACGGGTACACATAAATATACTAATATTGCATGTTTTATTTTCAAAAAACTATGTAATGAAGGCATACAATAGTTAAACCAGGATTATGGGTACACAGAGAGACAGAGCACTGGGCTATATACCAATCCTTCAAAGATCTCTCTGCTTTCTTATATCAATCTATATCTTATGTTTGAAAAATAATAGCTATTAGCCTGGTGTAGTGGCATATGCCTTTAATCACTTGGAGTAGAGACAGGTGAACTTATAGAGTTCAAGGTCAACCTGGTGTATGTATTGAGTTGGAGGACAGCCTATGTAGAGAGGAAATGTCTCACAATAAAAACAAAACAAAACAAAACCCAACAAGAAATAGTAGCTATTGTAGAAAAGCATCTCAAAATAATGTTTTGTAATCGATCTGTGATTTTCCTGCACAAAGCTGGATTTTCTCTGTGTTGGTGGAATCCTGCATGTCTTTGTGCTTCTATCTGCCAGATGGTAGTCTCCAAGTGTTAGTAAGGAGTTCTCCTGTCACTCCTCCCACAACCTCAAGCAGCAGAGAGGAGAGCAAGACTTCATCCACCAAGACACAGGTACGAGGAACAGCATACGGATTTACATTGGCTCATCTGTGAGGAACCAAAAATAGTGGGACCCCCCAAACAGGCTGGAAGCCAGAACTCTTTAGAGTCCTCTAAAACTTTAAAGGCATTAGAACAGAGTTAAGCTGGATCACTGCTTTTTATAAGTCTGGAGCCTGTATCTCACCAGCTATCAGCTGCAGTGTGCCAGCATGTCTCTGATGCTGTTTGGGTTCTTATTGATCAAAGAAAGTTCTTGATGAAAGGCATCCCACATTTGGGCAGAGCATGCGGAGCAAGACTACACTTGTTAGGAAAAGAGGGTACTACTCAGTGCTGTTTGCTGAAAGCTAATATCAGGCAGGTATTAGTAACTGCTGTCTCCCTATCACAGACAGCTAAAGACAAAGCCTTTAGGGCAGTTTTTGTGCCAAGTGAAGAAGAACATCTGCATTCCATTGGAATTTTTGCAGCGGTTCCTTGACTCTTACCACAGTTAAGCCTCCTATATCATTATGGGCCTGAGTTGTGACAGACTCCAGGAACCCTAGGCACAGGAAGTGATAAAATGTGCTCCTTTAGTGGCTGCAGGTATGACATAGTCTGTGCCAGGGCTTCCCATGGTCTGTCTTCCCACTGTAATCAGGAAACACATCTTGTACTGTTCAGTCAGGAGAGCGTGAGACTCTTAATCTCAGGGTCATGGGTTCGAGTTCCACGTTGGGTGCCAGTCTGTTCTCGATTACAATAAAGTAGTCCCACACTAGCTCAGAATGGAGTATAATAAAGGTTTATTTATTTAGGGGTAGATTCAGAGATCAGCAGTCCTCTGCATGTGCGGGAAACAGGAACCCAACCCAGCAGCCAAGGAGCTGCCCACGTTTCTGCACCTGTACACATAGTGCATGTGGCCATCCACAGAGTGAGCCAGTATCTTAAAGGCTATTGGCGGAAGGAGTTCCCACAGCTGACCACAGATCAGCACGTAAGTGAGGAACACAGTCCAACCATACCACAGGAAGTAGCTGTGGGAGCAAACTGCTCTTACTAGATACTCCCTGATATTCCTAACATTCAGGTGTGTACTAGGGACCCTTTTGACCTTCTATTGCCTTCTAGCATGAGCTAACAACAACCTATCAATAGCAAGGTTGTAGAAAATTTGGATTTAGGGAACCATTCTGAAGCAAAATATGGATGCTAATTAAGCTAAAAGACAATAAGCAGGCTGTTTAAGCTTGGGGAGGGGCAGGCGCAAAGAAAACGAGATAGTAAGGAGTGGAATTAACACCAAATATTTCAGTGTTGAGATGACTTCACCCCCTACCCTGAAGAAAGATCTTTCAGGAATAAATGACCAAATCTAAAGCAAAAGATGCTGTAACAGCAGACAGACAGACAGCAACCGGTATAGAATAATTTTTAAACATAATTAAAACAGTGCTTTCTGAAGAAATTCAATGATATGGAAAACTACATAGAAATAATTAATTTTTAATAGAGAAATGTCAAGTAATGGACACAATTTTTAAAACCGCACAAATTTGTGAAGTGAAAAATATACTAAATGAAATAAACGCCACAATTGAATGCAGAATAACAAGTTAGCGTGATCAGAAGGCGCACATCCTTAGGCTGTCTGGAAGCTCACAAGGAGAGAGAACGAGGAGTGATGAAAGAACACAACAGCTTTGGGACAAGATTAAGACTATCTTCATTATCTGGATTTAAGAATGACCTAGGAATGTCACAGAGACAGAAAGCTCATTCAAACAGATCAGAGAAGCTTTTCAAATAGCTATTTCCATGTTCTCTTTTATCCAGTAGCTCCTTACATTGATATTGTGTGTGTGTGTGTGTGTGTGTGTGTGTGTGCTTGATTTGATTTTGCAAGTTAATTTTCTTAGTTCTTGAATAGACTTAACCATAGATGAAGATCTATATTTTCAATATTAGGTCAGGATATTGTTAGATAGTAGATATTTTATGATTTTTTAAAAAACATTCTGACTCAAGGTTTTAGAAGAAAAAAACAAAACCTGTAAGTTATCCACCTCCAATCTGTGCCTTTCTTGATGTCACTTAAAGTATCAATGGTGGCGTCATCTTTCCTGAGGGATAATAAGGAATAGTGTGATAATATAGATTTAAATCTTTCCAACTACTGCATTGTTACCTAAGATTTTGCTCATCAGGAGAATGATTAATTCTTATGCTAAACTAATGAACCATAACTATGCTGTTTAATGGCATTTGATGATTCATCCATTTGTAATGCTTAATAGGATTTATTATGGTCAAGTGGGAACCTCTTTGTCTTCAAATAACAAGCCAGATACAGTCTGAATTCTCTTAGCTTATTTGGATAGAATGTGTGTTTACATGCATGCATGTGTGTGTGTGCATATGTCTTCTGTGAAAAAATATTATTTTCAATTAAAAATAGAAAAAAGCATTACTCAAAATGACTAGAGAATAGTATACATTTTTAAATTTGTCTTTGCATTTTATATTATAATTTTTTGGTATTTATATTGTGTGCTTCATTCTTTAGTAAAAATGATACATGTTTTAGGTTAAGGCAGGCATCTAAATCCCACAAAGATGCTTTAGTTGTAGAACCTGATGATCCTGACAGTCCTGCCTCAGGTTTTTTTTTTGTTGTTGTTTTCAATATGTGAGATCTCTAATTTTTACAAAGCAGTGACTAGTGCATTAAAATCACTGAGAACAGGGAATTGAAAAGTTCCTTAGGCTTACTGAAGTGAATTTGCATTTCTGGACAATTTGGCATTTATTGTCAAAATACAGAAAGATGGTAAGTAGTCTTAAATAATACATACCTATGAATTTAGAATAACTAGTTACTTGTAAAATGAGACATCCAACATGTTTTAAAATGTTAGGTATCTAGGAATCATCAAAGGCTACACCAGGGGGAAAAAATAAGTCAAGGAAAGAATCTTAAGCATTAATTAGTCATGTGGTATTGAGGCCCAGAACTGTGAGCTTATTTCCATCTTGTCTGAAGGTCAGAGAGTTTATGGTTGTTCAAAGTTGTTGACAACAAGTGTGGCTACACATCCTGACCTAGGGTGTGGTTGCTTTGTGTTCTGGACATTAAAATGACCCACACGTGTAAATGCACTCCACCCAGACCAGTGGACAGGATATTTAAGGGTCCATTTGCTCCTTCTTTTGAAATAGGAAGTTTGACCTTGGGAGTGGCTGCCTTCAGGATACTTGGTCTAGGGAGGGTGCACCATCTAAAGAAAAGAACACTTTTCTTATGGATTAATGGCTTGATGGTTCAAAGTACTGAAGCAAGTAACTGTTCGAGTTGCCCTTTGTACAATGTCAAAGAAATCTTTTGTCTTCTTCTTCTGTTGTATTGGGGTATAAAAGTGTATAGAAAATTAAATGCAGCCAATTTCAGTATTCACTGGAACCCCCTCCTGGTACTATTCTATGTTTTCTGTTTTATTATTTTTACTTGGGTCTTCATTTTCTTTACAAATTTTCTAATCCCCCTGCCCCTACCTTGGTAAGTGGCACTTTTGTCAAAGCTGGTCTCTGAGAATGTGCATGATTGAAGGCTGACTTTCCTCTTACCACAACTCTTTAAACATAATTCAGTCCATATGAAAGACTGGACCAGTGACAGTAAAATATAATACTTTAAATTGTCTTATAAGCACTTAATGAGATAATTACCCATAGTCTTTCCTTTTTGTCCTGGATAATTCATGTTATTTTAACACAATATTAATGTAAAGTTAGTGTGAATTCATCCACTCAAACACAGTCCTTTTGTATTTGCCAAAACTAATTTAGAATATTGTTTGTGGGTGAT